>JAWZYT010004901.1:0-7500 GCA_034508575.1 Petrolisthes manimaculis
TATGGGAAGGAAGAAATGTGTTTGTTTATGGTGAGGCAGCTTTAGGCGGCTCGTGTGCACTGTAGTCGCCCTAGAGAGTCCACTGGTCTGTCTGCCTGTCTGCCTGCCCGTGGGGACTGGTTCTGTCAGCAGGCAAACCGGTCAGTGTACTGTACATGTGTCTGCATTTAATCTAGTGCTCATGGAAGTCTGTTGTCTAAATATATAAATGAATTATGCCGTTTACAGAAATGAATATATAGAGAAATAGATCTAAACTGTGGAGGCTGTCACACTGACTGAATTCAGTCTCTGTGGGAAATGAGTCCGTTAATACCGCAATATACAATTTATATTGGAGGTGATGCCCACATTTGATAATATGGATAACTGGAATCTAATAATTACACCCATCGAGTGCAATAACTTGTTGGGTTGCAGCTATATTCTCTTCTGACCAATTGACTTTGCAGTGCAGAGACGAAGTTAACCTGACCCTACCATGTTACAACGAGTCCAGCCTACCCCAGTGTGGCCGCCACATGGAAACACAATATTGGTGGACAGGATGTTACCCGGATACCAACACCAGCACCAGCACCAGCACCGATACCAGCACTAAAACCAGCACCAGTACCAGCACCAGCACCAGACACAGACACAACGCGGCTGTACTTGACGACTCTTGTTACAAACTTTGCCACACTAAGTAGAGTCTAGGCGACAGACGACCACCGCAAGTTCCTGGTAATATTCACACCGAGTCTTAATTTGGCGGGTGAACGAGGAGAGAAATGCCCAGCTAAATTACTCTCAGATAAAGTGTGTGCTGCCTGGTCGGCTTAATATACTCACAAATTCTCCAGCTCATAATCAAGACCCCAAGACTGGTGCCGTGGCTCCCCAAGTGTACTGGGCTTAATTAAGGTCACCTCTCTGGACAACGTCTTCTATTTCCAGGATGTTCACGATTACAAGCTCTTATTGTATATCTCATCACAAAATGGGTTTGCCTTATCTGACTGTTCATTAAATATACTCAAAATAAGCTGACAATGTAATCCAATCCACTATACATGATGGAGGCCTTCATTTGGTTTGAAAAGATTAATCCCATGATACCAATGCAATCTTATCTAATATTACAAGACGTATAGGCTGTCCCGAAAAAAGATACAGCTCCTGACAACCCAATTAACCTAGATTATGTATCCTATTTAGTATACCTCACGTACGTTGCCGGGAATAGCAACAACAATTACTCCACGTGGTTAGGTCGGGACGTCACAAGCCTCCTTACCTTCCGTTTTTGTTACTGTACCAACTTTTTCCCTTATGAGAAAAGTTGAGTCCGCTATTCACGAGGCATCCTGTGTGGTTGGAGAAATATATATATATATATATATATATATATATATATATATATATATATATATATATATATATATATATATATATATATATATATATATATATATATTTATTTATTTATTTACAACTCAGACAGGTTTGCCCAATCAGAACTTTCCTTTAGTAGTAGCTCGGTATTTAAGTTACCACGATAAGCTTACTAACAGACTTGAATTTCATGAGAGAAGAATGTCTCAGGAACGGACAGCCTATGAAGTTTGGAAGAGAGAGAGAGAGAGAGAGAGAGAGAGAGAGAGAGAGAGAGAGAGAGAGAGGAGAGAGAGAGAGAGAGAGAGAGAGAGAGAGAGAGAGAGAGAGAGAGAGAGAGAGAGAGAGAGAGAGAGAGAGAGAGAGAGAGAGAGAGAGAGAGAGAGAGAGAGAGAGAGAGAGAGAGAGAGAGAGAGAGAGAGAGAGAGAGAGAGAATAACACAGCACTGAACTTGTCTTCTCAACCCGCCCCCCCCTGCACTTACATGATGATAGAGAGAGGCTATTCAGATGAGACGGCATGAGGAGGAAGAGGAAGAGGAGAAGGAGGGGTACGAAGATGTGGACGAGGAGGAGGAGGAGAGAGAAGAGGAGGAGGAGAGATGATGATGATGAGGAGGAGGAGGGAGAAGAGGAAGAACAGGACGAGGAGGAGGAGAAGAGGAAGAAGAGGACGAGGAGGAAGGGCTAGGAGAAGAGGAGGAGGAAAGGGAAGACGAAGAAAGGGAACATGGAAGAGGAGCAATAGGATGAAAGGTAGGAAGAAGAAAGGGAACTAGGATAAGGCAGCAGAAGGATCAGACCCACCAATCTCCTTTGTGCCACAGCCAAGGCAAGAGAAACACACACACACTCACACACCTTCACCAGTTCTGGGAAGCAAAAAATAAAACAAAACAAAATAATAAAATAAATATATTAATAAACAAAATAATCTAGTGTTCAAAGGTCACCACAAGAAGGAAGACCAAAAAAAATAAAATTGTCAACAAAACTCCCCGAGTCATCGAGAAACAATATCGGTTCAACCAGAGAAATTCCACACGGTAGGATTAGGAGGAGGAGGATTGAGGTGCAAGAGGAATGATGTATAGGGGGAGACATCTTGCAGAGGTATGGCAAGCCACCATGCATGTCTCTTTAACTTATACATCCACACTTCACTGCATTTTCAAACTCTATTTTTGCTGGACTTGTGCGAATTTGTGTGAGGTCTGTATGAAACTGTGACTTGGGGTCGATTCCACAGTGGTTCGTAGTGGTTTTGTAAGCACGTTCATTACAATATGTTTAACTTTAGCCAACACCAGACAATTACACTTCTACAGGCAAGTTTAAGGACTTAATGGGTTAGATATATTCATGCCCACATTAGTATGATGTACGGAGCCATTATATATTATTATTATCCCGGTTATATTATTCAGATATTAGAATATAATAATGTATAACTAAAACAGAACATGTGAGGAACTGTATATTGGATTCGACAAATGATCGTTTAAATTTTTCAAGCTGCTCGCTCGCCCAATAACCAATAGTGCGGAAAGTAAGCACATTATATACTACTTACGTTTTACAGATATCAGGGTAAAGCAGATGGAACAGTATATAACGTACAGCTGTATGACCAAAGAGGGACATTCAGAACAGTAGCTGGTGTCGGGGGTAAGCACAAGAGAACACCGGTTGTATAGGTTTGGTGAGGCTTGAGACGGGACGGAGAGGGACAGGATTGAGTGGTGATTAATGGTGGTAGTTGAGTACGTCATACACTGCTTCTTAATTGGAGTTGATTAAAGGGACCCTGCATGTGATGTAGTCAGAAAATTGGAGGTAAATGAGTCCTTCAAATATTGCCACGAAACACCACCTACTGTACAATTATGGAAGGAGCTTGTTTCGTGGCATAGTCAGGAGGAATCAAAAGCCTCCAATTTTCATACAACGATCACAGGGTCCTTATTAAGGGGGGTAATAGTGTGTTGGTAAATCTAAAGCAAGTGTTTCCTCCAAATTATTCCAAGCAAAGGATCACCATTATATATTTTGTTAATCTTGTCCTGTCTTCTAGGAATTCTTAGGAGGAATCGAAACAAAAGCATACATTCCTTAACAGCAGAAAAAAAATGTAAATATGCTGGTCTATCCCATCATTCTGTTTTAATACTATAATTATGGTGAGTGTCCCTGGATGGCCACTCAAAGTACACACGTACACACAATTTGAAGTTTTTATGGACAATATGGTAATGGTATTATTGCTCATAAAAGGTTTAAAGGCTTAATGTTAAGGGGATAGTTTCATATTGGAGGATTTAATGTTTACTGATACCTCCAAACTAATGCTACAGAACAGATCCCGTCTACTTGTATACTGCAGTGATCATTAGGTTTTCTGGCTTAGTATGGAGGAATCAATCAGTCGCCCTACAAATATTTCCAAAAACAAATTTCCTCAGTTCTTTCGTCTCTGGCTTCCATGTATGTACTGTACCTTTCTCTTGGTAAACTTCAATAGATATGTGGCACGTTACAGTACAACCCTGGAGAGAGAGAGAGAGAGAGAGAGAGAGAGAGAGAGAGAGAGAGAGAGAGAGAGAGAGAGAGAGAGAGAGAGAGAGAGAGAGAGAGAGAGAGAGAGAGAGAGAGAGAGAGAGAGAGAGAGAGAAAGAGAGAAAGAGAGAAAGAGAGAGAGAGAGAGAGAGAGAGAGAGAGAGAGAGAGAGAGAGAGAGAGAGAGAGAGAGAGAGAGAGAGAGAGGAGAGAGAGATGTAGTGTTTCCCTTGTAAACCCCAGATAAGAGAACAATACAGTGTCTGGCCTTCCCTTCACAACCCTGTATTGTAGCCTGGAGCGAGGATGCAAATTCTGACGAGATTTCAACGAGACGAGCTGCCTGTTTCTGAGGCTTGTGAAATATTGTTAAAGAATTGAATGTACAGATATAGATAATGTGAGGTATTTTGCATATCCATATATTATCTGCTTTGGTAACCGATGATAATATTAACTTCACTGTACATACATAGAATACAAAGAAATTCTCCCTCTCTTTCTAAATCTCTCTCTCTCTCTCTGACCCCGGTAAATGAAACAATCTACATACTAATGAACCAATTACGAGATAAACCAACGAAAGAGCAGATCTTTAGTAATCCATCACTTTAATCTGTAATGAGGCTCAGCCCACTACCTGCCCTGGGGAACCTATACACTAAATTCCCTGCTTCCTGAATACGTACCCACTCAGGGATATAATTATATATGTTACTATGCAATAACTAGCTAGACTATATATGTTACTATGCAATAACTAGCTAGACTATACATGTTACTATGCAATAATTAACTATACGATATACGGTTTCTTCTCCATTGAGGCTCGTAAGTCGTATAATAAGATGCAATAATTGTAAAATACGTAATGTTATACCTGGTCACCTCACTCAGTTTAATTATGCGGATGTACAGTGTTAATTCGTAAATCTGGAGCAACTGATTCCTTCAAGCATGCCAAGGGACAAGGCCACCATGACTTTTGTTAATCTGTTCCTGTTGTTTCATGGCACGCTTTGGAGGAAACAAGGTGCTCCAATGAACCAAAATTATACTATTCCTATCATATATTCTTCGTTTATCTTTACCACTGGTAGGTTAATCTCAGGTAACAAGTTGGTGATTATGAGGCCGTTATTTTTTTTTATCTTCACATCATCATTATTGTATATATAATTTTCTTTTTATATGTGTATTTCTTGTACTCTTTTTGCCCTTTCTTTCCTTTCTTTCCTGGACTCAAAACTCTGAGATACATCACAACTTTCATGCTCCAAGTCCCGTGTGTTGTTTCCTGCACCAGAGGGAAGTGAATCTAACCATCCCCACCACCAACAACAACCCTCTCTCTACCACCATATCTCTCTCTCTCCCTCCACCACCAACCATATATCTTTCTCTCTCACTCTCTCCACCACTAACAATGGCTCTCTCTCCTTCCACCACCATCAATCATAGCTCTTCTTCCGCCACCTCTAAACCTGGTTCCCTCTTTCCTCTACCCACCACCACCACCACCACCACCACGGAGGTAAAAATTAAGAAGCTGTGGGGTTATTTTTCTCATCTCCACTCAGTTGGAAGACAAAGTTAAGAAGAAGACACAAGACCCTAGCGTGTGTAAACTTTTGACCTCCTGTGTATCCCTCGGGGTCCTCACACTAATAACAAAACATAATATATCACGCTTCATTAAGGAGGAAATTCGGTGTTGGTAACTTTGTAGCACCTGCATCCTCCAAACTATTCCAAGCAACATAACACCATTTATTTTTGCTCTCCTGGTCCTGTTACCTGGCATACTTTGGAGGAATCAAGGCACTCCAATGAAACAAAAGCGAATTACCATCTTAAGGGAACATAACTGGAGTACAATGTAAGGATTAAAATATAAGGGTTAAAGTAATAATATAAGTCAATGGAGAGATGCTACAAAACAGTCTTCCTAGGTTGTACCATTCATGTAGAGGATTTGTTTTTATTACATTGAGTGGAGCATAACATAAAAACGACCCTCTTTTCGAACAGGAACTCTACCACCACCACACTCACCCACTATAAAAATAAACATAAACCTTAATAAAAACGGGGTCTGTCCCCATTACGAAGCCTATTACGAATCCCCTTTTTCATGTGGCCTGCATGGATTAATGGGATAATTATTCTTTCGCCATAAACCGACCCACAGACACTCACCCAAAATAATAACCAAAAACTGGCCTTAATAATTGGTCTGGACCCATTATGAAAGCTTATAACTAACCCGCTTTTCATGTGGGACTGAATTCATGAGAGATCTTTTCCAACGCTATAAACCGTGACTGCGGAGTGTAGTAGTAATAGTCGTATATAGTAGTAGTAGTAGTAATAGTCGTATATAGTAGTAGTAGTAGTAGTAGTTGTAATAGTCGTATGTAGTAGTAGTAAGGGGTGATGGTGGTACTGGGAGGGTGACTGAACAAACTGCAGCTCTGGAGGCTCCTGATAGTGCAACTCATTAATTTAGGCTGGAGGGAAAGTTAATAGTTTGATCTCTCTCCCAGGCAGCAAAGGACATACGTGTGGGTAGGGATAGGGATGGGATGGGGGTGGGGTGGGGGTGGGTGAAAGACATATGGTGATGCTTTTTTGTTGGCTCCTCCTTCACTTCCTATTCCTCCACACCCAACATACGGCAGACATACCATTCACATATGTGTGGGTGTGTGGGTGTGATTGTGAGTGTGTGTGGGTGTATATATATATATGTGTGTGTGTGTGTGTGTGTGTGTGTGTGTGTGTGTGTGTGTGTAGTGTGTGTGTGTGTGTGTGTGTTTTTAGCAATATCAATACCATTAACTTTACTCGAGAATGGCCAGAGAATTTTTCCCAATAGAGCGGATGATCAGCTGCAGACGCTTCACTGACGGAAACGAGGAGGGAGTGAAAAGTATGAAGGGCTACAAAACCGTTAGGACACATATCTTCCCCTCTCCAGACGCCATTTTATCACGCAATGGAATGAAAGTGAAATGGTCTGGGGATTACTTGGCATCACAGGACGAGGGGACGAACGGGGCGAGACGAGAGGACCAGACTTAAAGAATTACCAACTCTTAAAGGGGTCGTCTCCTGTAGTCAACTTGAAGAAGACGAGATTAAGGAAATTACTAACTTTTATAGGGGTCGTCTCTTCTTTTATAGGGGTCGTCGTCTTGTATAGTCAAATAAAGAGAGGACATTATTAAGGAACTACAAACTTTAAGGGGCCGTCTGTTGTAGTCTAATTGAATAGGACAAGATTAAGGGAATTATTATCCTTTACAGAGGTCGTCTCTTGTAGTCAAATTTGAAGGGCTAATGATTCCTCTGAACTATGCCATGAAACAGAAGAGCTAAAATTTTGTTGGAACGCGTTCATTCATAACAAGGACTATACAGAACCAGACACTGCTTTGAATTTGTTATTATACAGACTCGTACAGTACTTCAAGAGGAGGAATATATCGTCCCCTTCTTCGAAATGAGCCTAAACCACTTTGACGAGGTCGGTATTACAAACATACGAACAAGTGAAAACTCCCGA
>JAWZYT010004901.1:10000-105898 GCA_034508575.1 Petrolisthes manimaculis
GAGCAAACTTACCTCGCATGATGATGTTTGTTCAAAGCAACAGTAGCATTGAGAAGATTCCCCCCAACCCAGTGTTGTTTCCGGGAATAGTTAGTTAAAAGGAGCAGCTTATGCGGGGGAATGTCTGCTTCACTTATACCGCAGCTTATAGGTCTGACACTATTCCAGTTTACTCCACCTTATCTCAACCAACTCCACTTTATTCCTGCCTACTCCACCTTACACCACTGTGCTCTACCGTGTTCCTGTTTACTCCACCTTATCCCAGTTTACTCCATCTTATTCCAACCTACTCCACCTTACACCTCTCTGCACCTGCCCCAGCCTACTCCACCTCATCCCAGCCTACTCCACTTTACACCAGCCCACTCCAAATTACACCACTGTTCCCCTTTGCCCCACCCAGGAGAGCAGTATGAAAATAGGGTACATCAGTTTTCCATCAGTACAACTCCCTTTCCTCTTTCTCTATTCTGAACACAGGTATTGATGGACTATAGACTTATGTGTAAAATGGAATATATATATAGACTTATGTGTAAAATGGAATATATATATAGACTTATGGGTAAAATGGAATATGTATAGACTTATGGGTAAAATGGAATATATATATATATAGACTTATGGGTAAAATGGAATATATATATATAGACTTATGTGTAAAAATGGAATATATATAAACTTATGTAGAAAATGGAATATATATAAACTTATGTGGAAAAATGGAATATACATGGAACACTAATGGAAGTTTATATTGTCTACTTTCCAATGGAGTGTAGTGTAGAGACATTGAATCAGGGACCCGGTACATTTTCGCCCGGATAAAAAAACAATAACATGGAGATACAGAACCTACACAATACATACAAATATCGAGGCGAAGGGAGAGCAAATTAAGTATCCGGGAAAAAATAGCGTGTGTGTGTGTGTGTGTGTGTGTGTGTGTGTGTGTGTGTGTGTGTGTGTGTGTGTGTGTGTGTGTGTGTGTGTGTGTGTGTGTGTGTGTACTAAATGGAACGTGAGCCCCATGTCGGAGTAGTGTTTATACCCTGTTGGTCAGCACCCTCTCCCTTATCCTGTATTACACACACACACACGATGTTATAAATGCACATAATCACACGCACACATGGAAAGATAATCAAGAGAGAGAGAGAGAGAGAGAGAGAGAGAGAGAGAGAGAGAGAGAGAGAGAGAGAGAGAGAGAGAGAGAGAGAGAGAGAGAGAGAGAGAGAGAGAGAGAGAGAGAGCCTACTTCACCTTTACGTTTATTTTATATTCATCGCCAATGATAATCAATGTGTGTGTGTGTGTGTGTGTGTGTGTGTGTGTGTTACCTTGTGACGTCATGTGACCTTTACCCATCGTTAAAATCGAGTCTCCCACGTCAGACATGGAAAGGTAAACACAACATTGCAACAGGTGACCTTTGGATGTTGGTTGGTCAGACTACATGCATCGTATAAAGGATCATAGGTGGTACTGGGATATACATACATACATACATACAAGATCACCAGGGCAACTATAACTATATATAAAACCTTACATACTGTTGCTGTTATTAAGAGGGGAAGTAGTCAGCCCGACGGATGAGATACATTAAAGTAACGAGCCATCTACTCACCTCCCATGCCTCTCTACTCCCTTCCCCTGCCATCTACTCACTTTCCCTGTCTCGCTACTCCATTCCTCTGCCACTTTCCTTGCTCCTTTCTTTTCCTGTCTAGATCTCTACTCCCCTCCCCTTGCCCTCTGTTCCCCTCCCTTGTCCATCTCCTCTCTTCACCAGCCGCTACTCCCCTTTCCTATCCTCTCCTCCCATCTATTTCCCCTCTTTTGTTCCTTCACTTCCTCACACGAAGCATTCCCCAGGCAGAGATCTAAAAATGTTTATGATATAGCAATTTAACTATAAAGGACAGGGAGGTGCATAAATCATAGTTTTTATGCGGGTAATTTGAATTGCCTCGCTGTTGTGACTTAAGCTTCAAGCAGAAAAATGTGATTATATTTTATGAGTCACAATCCTCTTGGTGGTCGAGACTAGAGGAGGGCAAAAGTAACATTGTATTTCCAGTGTACTGTACAGTGTGTGCGACTGACTTTATATCATAACTATATTGGCTTAAATAAATAATAATCGTCGAAATGTAATTCATGGCTTTTTGTTGTGTAAAATGCAGTATATATTTTCCTATTTGCCCGAGTTGAAATTAAACAAAGATGACCCAATCGCCTGACTATACGTTGAATTCTTCATACATTTCCTGTACAATCCATGAATTCCAGTTCACATTAAAGGAAATTAAAACAAATGTTGATGATCAATTTCCCAGGCTGTCCGTCAAACAATGCACGTCGCTGTATCATTAGAATTTTACTTGGTATTAATTACAAAAACTTTGCCTGGATTCAAGTTGGGCAAAAAATCTAGAGCATTCGCTGACACTCTGATCCTCACAAGAGAATTAAAATAATGTAAGTTTGCCCAGCCAAATCTACTCAGCCAGCCAACCAACCAACCAGCCTTCCCCTTTCCTCATCACCTTGACTCTATATGCTGAGCGCAAATGTTGTCAACTGAGGAGATGGAGGAGGCTTCTGCACATAACCAGTGATACACCACCTCATTATACTGTCGCCCATAAATAATTCAACCATTTTCCCCTTGGCCTGCCCTCCCCCATTACACGTCTAGTATTACAACCCTTGTGTCTTTTATTACATCTGCTTTGACCTAACGTTCCCAGTAAACCTTACAATAGCAATTTCAAAACAGCAATAAATGTGAAACAAGATAATCTTCGTTTAGATCATATATAAAAAAAATAAAAAAAGGAAGGCCCGAATCCTACCGCCTATCAGTGTCTACTTAGCGGTTCGGAGAGGTTCTGTAATCTCTTTCAAGGTTCAGACTCACACACAGCTAGGCAAAGGTTGGCTTTCATCTTTTCAAGAGACATAGAACATGCACGAATTGAATACCTGCTCTTGTAGCCTCGGGAAGAAGCAAACATCAAAGATTTTTTTGGAAGTAATCTGTTTACCTTTTCTGAACTTGGCCTAGTCATGTTTCATAAATGAAGAGAGTATAAATCACCAAAGCCTTAACTGTTTCTCCACTTTAACCGCTCAATTAAGCAAATCATTAATTTAGATAGCAAAGTCTCGGCCTTACCTTCTGAGGAACAATAATGAAAGTGTCTTATTTCTATAGGAGTTTGAAGGAAATGATAACAGCTAGTGATGGTTTCAGCATGTAGAAAACATCAGTCTTCTCCAGTATCATGAACATTTTCATTCACATACCAGGAATAAATATTCGGGTTTAACCTGTAAATAATATAGGTGTTCCTGAAGACGCCTCACCTGGATACAAACTTGACACTGGACCATTACTGACAGCACCGAAACACCTTGTATAATGAAGACACGACACTGAAGGTAGAGTAATGTACTATTGGCCACAAAAATATGTACACACGCTGTCGTTTTCGAGGGTTTACATCATATAGATAATGTAAGACCACGTAGCTGTCGTGCAACATTATTATTAGGTTTGCTATTTTGCAATCACCGAGTCATTTGGTAGACCATTCATTGCAGTACTGCCAGAATAATGACCTCTTTCCATATAGCCTGTGTAACAATTCCTGTGGCCAACCGTACATACATAGGATTTGTTGACGATGAAATTTTTGAACTGCATTACAACCTTATACATTATTGCCCTCTTCCTTTTAGGATGTAAACACGTAGATTATTCCCTTCATACATACCTGAGTCCTTGATGCCTCGTGTGTAAAACAAAGTACAACAAAATATGATATGTTGAGCAGCTTCTTATTTCTACTCAAGGGTAATTAATGTCTTTCCACCTGTTTCTCGATTGTATATTTGTATATATATATAAAAACAATGAACTTGGTGAGCTCAGTCTGACTAACACAACCAGAGGCAAATATCACCTTCTGGCTACATATGAGAACTTTTTATAGTCTCTGCATCGTGTAGTCAAGATATAATATAGAGTTACGTCTCACCCTTCAGTAAGATAAAGTAAGTATTCTTGCAGACTTGACAACATAGTACATACATACATACAGCTGTTGCATGCACGTATAGAACACAACAGAACACCTTTCCTCAGACCCTATAAGTTAATCAGTGTAGCTCTGTGTTACTTACTGAGGAAGGCGATGAAAAGCCACACCTGATATTCCCCACTTATTTTCAACAATAAATAAAAAAATGAAGACCTTGGCCTACAAAGTCTCTATATGGCCGGGGGGAAGACATATCCAGTCGATCAAAAAACTATCATGTGAGAAGTGGCCCGACAGTTCTTTGAGCGAATGTACAGTACAGTGCTCGCCAGTCGTTCAGTTGTTTCATCCGAAGAAGAAATAGAATTCATGACACATTATGAAAGCCCCATGACAAACTGTGGAATAATACCAGATGTTCAGCTCGTGGGCTTATGTTTTCACTCTGCTTCACGACAGACACAGCTATTGGCGTTCACTGTACAGAGCTGGGCAGTAGAGGCTCATAATGAATTGTCCTCCCTCCGTGTGAACTACTCATATACACACACCCCTTGCATCACTTGGCTTCTCGTCTCAGGGGCTCAGAAGAAAAAAGTTAAGCCTAATTTTTGCAAGAGTCTATTATCCATAAGATATCTATGCAAGATTACCTTTCACTAATCCTAATGAATAAATAAACATAAATATGGTTTTCAGTCAGTGAAAAAAAGATGCTTACAATAATAATTACTCTAAAGATATAAATGTTAAATGAAAACAACTCAAGATTTGAAAACCCATCTACACCCTTGCCAGCCTTATGAAACACATTATAGTCTGCTAAGGAATTGTGCGTTCCTTTAGCAAGTATATTATAAAACTAAAAGAAATGTATATCACTAAAATGTTGGTATAGCCTTTACTTATAGCTAAAACAACCACATACACACCGACTTGAATACAAACTTCCTCGTCCACTACTATAATACCAAGCAGATAATTAAGACATGCGCACATCTCACTCACAATCGACTGTCTGCGCACATCTCACTCACAATCGTCTGTCTCACTTAGCACACTGACATTAGTTTTCGACACAGGTGCTCATTGGAACATAAACGGGAACGACTTCGGGAGCTGTGTACTCGACCTGATGTGACCTGACCTGGCTTGGCTTTGTGTTTGGTGGGAGGGTGTTTATGTTTTGACCCAGTAAAGGGACCGTGTGAGTGCAGGAGGTCAGTTGAGAGGCAGCTCTGTGACACCAAGACAACCCATCACTACAGGCTCTAATATTTCAGCTTTGTGAGAGTATCTAGGTAATGTAGGCCATATAGCAATAGTATACTTGAGTCACGGCTGTTTGTAAAGTGAGTCTCGGCGCGTTGCTCGGACAGTAACACGCCGTACAGTGTTGACATCTGGCCCCTCCATACACTCCTCACACCACCACCATCACATGAACCATATTTACCACAACACAACCAGCACTGTGTAAACACAATGAGAAAGGTTGATTTAACCTTTGATCATCAGGTGGTATAATCAGTAGAGGCATCTTCATGATACAAAACCTTCCAGGCTTGTACACACACGATACCTTGCGATTCTGTTTTGCAAGAATAGCAATGTTTACCAGGTGCAGGTGTATGCCAGGAGGACGACGGGTGTTATGGACAATGAGTTGGGGAAAGAACCTCTGAACTGACAAGATGACTAGAGATTTGAGCCCTTAAACTCTGAATGTCAAGTCAAACCGATGACGAATGAATGTCGCACTTGATAGAATGGGGTTGATGTAAAGCAGACAGCAAAAGTCCTTCCCTCAACAACCCAAGACAAGACACCCGTGACAGGCCAGTCTCAGCTCCACCGAAGGTTCGCTCATTACCATAATATGATAAGAACAATAGTCTCCATACAGCACGTGGAATAGAATGTCACCAGAAGGAGTACTACATTAAGTGTACAGGGGATACACGAGTGAGATGAGAACAACACATTCTGACAGAAATACAGTTTTTGAATCTAACAAAGCTTTTATAAAGTTTCTTAATAAGTAAACTGAATGGCTTCACAGTGTGGAAGTCAGATTTCGCTACATGTCAGTGGAGCCATTACGGTGATGAATGAGAAGTAATGTTTGAGTTATGGCTGATGACTTCTGGTGACGACGTTGATGATGAATGATGAAGCTCAGGTCTCCCCGCCACCACGCTGGGAAGGGGTGTAGGGGGAAGGGGGAAGACACTGAGTACCACCTTACCCGCAACTGTGGAGGGAAGGAAGCATTGGGTTACCTCCTTGCCCTTCTCACTGCTGTTGTTAGGGAAACGCTAATTTAAACATGCACAGCAAAACTTACATTGTATCTTAATTTACTGACCTAGCGCCAACTTTGCCAAGAGTAATTGGGCTTATGCTCAAAGTAAATATCAATATATGAAAATAATATTCTACATAATTCTTTATATAATTATATAATGCGACTGACAGACCGCACGTGTGGTTGTACAGAACATGATGTGATCACAACTAAAGAAAACTGGCCTATCCCTGACCTTCTGATGTGACAAGGAAATAAATGTCTCATAGAACACAACTACTAATGTCTATTTGAGTGTCACTTAGATTATGGTCCATTATTTAACAAATCTTTTTACCTTTGTGTCACAACAGTATACCTTGTGACATAAAATTCAGGGTTGCAGGAACACTCAACAACAACATGCAGTGAGTGATGGAGGCAAACACATGCACATACAAACACACACTGCAGCAGGAACACTCTACTCATTATATGTGAGGAGTGTTTACAAAAGCCATCAGCAGCACCCAGATTAAATATACCTAATTACTTCCTTCCTGCGTTCTTGAAAAAAAACTCCCATTTATAACGCTAAAGAAGCTTTCTGAAATGACAGATGTTCTTGCCAAGGATGGAAGCAGAGTTAGATTGTGTGGAGGGATGTGAGGCGTCTGGTGGTGAGAGAGGCTAGCATCAGCAAAGCGAACACAAGGCAAGTCAGTAGATGAGGAAATCCACACCAGGTACTGTACAATATTACTCAAGTTTCCTGGAGGTACTGCTTGAAGGATTAAAGGCTCAGTTAATGCTCACACCTATGCATTATGAGTTAGAATAGAAGCAACTCAAATTATATGTAAATAATAAGCTTACCAAGAGCTTAATATATCCAACTTCACTTTAAAAACAACTTCAGATCATATCATAACTTCCACTCCACCATATGGGATGTTTTGTGGAAACCGTAACTTCACACTTTTCAACCAGAAACGCAGAACCAATATTATGGTAATGATGCAAGAACGAACGTAAGAGTGTTAGGGCAAACATATTTTACAAGGTTGTAAGTGAGGTTGGTGGGGGTGGCCGCTGGCCCGTGCTGAGTGGTTTAGGTTGGGGCTGTGGGCTGTGTAAAGGCGGTAGTTGTAGTGGTGGTGTGGAGGGGTGAGTTGGAAGGGAGTGCAGGAGTTACTTACTGAGGCAGGGCGGGTCAGCACACCGGGTGACAGACGAACACAGCGCCACACACCTCAGCCACTTCACCAGCCTCACACTCACCACCAACTTCACACATAACCCATTTTTATTAACAGAGAACTTTGGCTGCTTTGAGCATATTCATAACAGCAGAGTTCGTTTGCCTAAAGCTTTGAGCGTAGTAAACGGCAGACTTGCTGTCTGCCTAAAAATGTGTATACAGTAACATTATCTAATGAAAAATGTGTGTGTTTCCAAGTACTGTACAAGGTTTTCTACAGGGCTACTAAGAACAGCAGTCATCATGCAAAGCTTACAGTCATGCCGACTGACTAGTATCACACAATAGCTCACAGGTCATGCTGGAAAGCCAGGGTAGCAATTTATACGAAAAACAAAAACAGAGGGGATTTATTGAAAAATAAGTAGATATACTAAAAAAATAATTCAGCACCTGAGGTAAGGCGTGAATTATATGAGGGGGCGTGGACTGTGAACAATGTCCACGGGGGTATGAGCGGGGGTTCACGAGGACTGCTTGTTGGGGGCACTTCCCCTCCTGTTGCCCTCCTTGGACTTGGAGCCGCTGAACCATCCACCTCCGAACATCTTCCCCAAGAGGCCGCTACCACTAGAGCCGGAAGGGACAGGCAGCGTCAACCATAGAAGCAACAAGCATTTGCTCAAACTACACCACAAACAATTCCTTTAATGTGTTGCCATATCAAAACTATATAAAAAATAAATAATATAAAAACTTAAGAGTTAGATATTGAACAGTGAGGAATGCAGCACATGACAGAGGATGGATGCAGCGCAGGAGGCTTTGTTGTGATCCTGGATACATGCAGGACCACAACGAGGAGGCCAGGCCAGGACAGCTGTGGAGGGACTGCTGGGCTCATGAACTCTGCTGTTACTCCTGCGGCTTCACTAGCAACACGGGAGGTACTTAAAAAGTTATTATTTTTGTCCTTTTAGACGGAATGAGAGAGCCCCTAGACCGAGGCTGGTGAGGGCCAAGGCAACGTCAGAGGGGAAATATTTGAAGAAAAATAGGAACAGAGCAAAGAACAGACAGTAGACGCTAGAAAAGAAAAAAGAAAGAAAAAATGATAATTTTTAGCTTCAGATCCACAGCTATTCAGTGTTAAGAACAAAATCCTAGCCCATTATTTCCTTTTTTTCAACATCTGAATGGCAAAGCAACATTGATTTTCATATCCTAATAAGCTGAGAATGTACAGTCGCGGACAAAGGACTGAACATCCCTCTCAAACTACTAGGCATGTGCACAGAGTACAGTACCCACCCAGCATACACACACACACACACACACATACATACACATGCCAGCGTCTGCCAGTCAGCCACAGCTACACACGGGCGTATAATCCATTGATGAAACACAAACATCCCTAAAATACACACTATACTTTTTTCGTGGCGAAAATGTACCGTCTGCCGTAAATAGGTCTCGAATTTTTCGGTAAATGTAAAGCCCTCTTAGACAAATGTCATCAAAAGTTTACGAATTTAAGTATTTATATGCAACTAATAAACACTGGACTGTACCGGCAACGGAACCGGTGCAATTTCGCCTAGAAAAGAAAAATACACACTAGTCACACCACAGCTAACACACAACCCACTGGACACAACAGAAGGATAAACGAGAAGCATATAGTGGTAAAATGGGGTAAGAGAGACTATTTGAGAGATGACAGTACAGGAGAGAGAGGTAGAGATTCTATAAAAGATATATAGTTTGGTCATACTAACTTTCCATTACCCCTTTCTGCCACTGAGTTGCTCACTACCACTTGCGTGTTAAGGTAAAATAAATAGTAGCTTAGCGGAGCCAGGCGAGGTGCCCTTATTGCCGGTACCGCTCATATCACCACCATATCATCGTAACCAACTAAACCCAATGACGGAGGGGACACATTTATCACGTTAATTAATTATCCTGCCTGGTGACTGAATATGTTAAAAGAAATTGTAAGAGACAGAAGACAAGTTCTAGCCATCTTTGTAACCTCCTTAAGCCTTTGTAAAGTTTGTAAAAAAGGTACCAACATGTCCTGCCTGACTTTGTAGTTTTTTTAGTAAATAAATATTTGCACGAGTTACCTTAGTCTCTCTCCTCACTTCCCTATTTCTTATGATTGATAAACGGAGAAGTGAATATATGTTGGACACAGATGGAGTGTTTATTATTGGTGGACATTTGTCCGTATATGTATGTATGTACTGTACTAGCGATTGTAGGACATAAGAAATTATTACCAACCCCAATAAAATAAAGAAAGACAATAAATACAGAAAGAAGGCAAACTAGAATAAACAGCGAAAGGAAAAGGCTAAAAAAAAAGTAGATACCGAAAGAGAAAAGCCAAAGACACAGAACCCAAACTATTATTGGGTTAGATAGGTTACTCACCCCGACTTGTGAGCGTCGTCTTGACTTTCAATAGAGGCACCAACAGACTCGGACAAACTGAGTCTGTCTTGAGAGTTACTGGAGCTACGGGTGCTGCCGGAGTCGTCTGAGGAAGCGATGGAGCTCTGGGAGTCTTTGTACGATGACGCCCCTGTGGCTTCGGTGTTGCCTTTGAGTTTACCCACTTGTTCCTCTAACGAACCTATGACCTCCTCACGAAGGGTCAGTGCTGCTCGAACCGCCTCCAGCTCGTCTCGATACTGGAATAAAAATTTGTGTTGGTGTAGAAAACATTGACTTGGTGTTCACTGCCTATTTTTTTATTTTTTTTTAAACTGTCTCTCGTTCGCTCTCATAATACCCGTCATGAAACAAAACACATAAAACAAACTTAATGATGTCTAACTGATTCCAAGGATGAGGTTATTAATTCATTATTAGTAAGTTACTCTTATTATATTCCAGGTGAAATTATCTTTGGCATTATTCAGCATTATAACAACCACGGTTTATGATAATATTTCTTCCTAAAGAGTATAATTACGTCAGCTCTCCCATGGATTATCATATTTAAAATTTCTTTTGTATTGCATCAATCTAAAGGATACAATTACGGCAGCTATTTCCACGGATTATAATGTTTTGTGTGTGTATAATATTATTTCTTACTAAAGGATATAATTACATGAGTTAAAGCCAAGTGCCCATTTTTTTTATTTTCTTATTATTATTTCTTACTAAAGGATATAATTACATGAGTTATATAAATCCCAGTACCCACCTGAGTACTGCTGGTGACGGCTTCTGTAAGTTGTTCCCTGAGGCTGTTGTTGACATACTCCAGATGCTGCGACACAATTACACGGGCCTCCTCCACCGCCTGAAACTTCTCAGATTCTAGTTCCTCCCGTAGACGTTCTGAGTGAAGGGAATGAACAACTTTTTAATTAGCCTTTCTTTTCTTCTCTTCCCTTCCCTTCTCTCTCTCTCTCTATCTCTCTCTCTCACACACACACACACACACACACACACACATTCAGTCTTTCCACGTCTGATGTTCCCTCCGCCACAAATAATGGACTGAATGACTGACTAACTGATTGTGTATATAGTGAGTGACTGACTAACTAACTGACTGACTGACTGTGTATATAGTGAGTGCTTTACCCATGCTGAGACGGTGTTGTTGACAGATGTGGTCCATCTCCTCGTTATGTTGTTTCTCCGCCTTAGCCCGACTTTCCTCGTCACAGTCCTGGGTCGCCTTGGCCAGCCTCGCCTCCAAGCCGTCCACGCGGTCTTTGTAGTCGCTTCGTATTCTCTCTGGAAAAAAAGGAAAGGCCAAGGATGGACGGAGGATTAGGTAAAATTTATTGTAAGTGAAGATGCTCATCGATTTTGAGTGAATTTTTTCCATACTTCTAAGTATTGAGGATGGTAGAATATATTGTAAGTTTAGGAAGTAATAAACCATATATATATTCAAGTCTATCGAAATATTATGTTGTAAAGTTATTGTGAAGTGACTGTTTACACTTGTACTATACTATCGGTAAAAGTACTAGTGTCTCACCGAGCTCTTCTTGATGTTTCTCCTGCAGTAACTCCTGTTGACTCCAGTTCTTCTCGTCCAGACGCTGAAGTTTCCTGCGCAGCTCCCACACGTCCCTGTCAGCCGTGGTGCGCAGGTTCTCCATCTCTTTGTGGTAGTATGCGTCCTTGTCCGTGAGGCTGTCTTTCAACTTTGCGATCTACAAAAAAATACAATTTGTTTTTACTTTGGTACTGAAAACTCACTTAGTAAACTCTAATTAAATGTCTTTTACACTTTACCACCATACAAGTATTTTTACATGGGTACTGAAATTTTACTTGGTATGCTCTAATTAATAGCTTTTTCCACTTAGCTTTGTTTGATGTTTATATACCAGTGCCTTAATTAATCACGGCTTATAGGAAGGGCGACTGAATCCTCATAAATATTCCAGGAAACAAATCACCTCACTCAATGTTAATAAGAAGGGGAATCTGTTGCGTGATATAGTTTGGAGGAACCAGCTGTAGCCCTCCAAAAAAAAAAAAAAAACAGAAGGAAAAAATATTATGTAAATAAAAAAAAAGGAAAAAATATTAGGTCCCAAAAATCAGAGGGAAAAAATATTAGGTAAAAAAAACAGAGGGAAAAAATATTAGGTCCCGAAAAACAGAGGGAAAAAATATTAGATCCCAAAAAACGGGGATAAATATTAGGTAAAAAAAAAAAAACAGGAAAAAATATTAGATCCCAAAAAACAGAGGGAAAAAATATTAGATCCCAAAAAACAGGGAAAAAAAATATTGGGTCAAAAAAAAAAAAAAACAGCGGGAAAAAATATTAGGTCCCTTGTTGTTACCTCTTTAGTTCTCTCTTCCAGGCGTTGTTCCATGGTCTGTTTGAGTGTTCTGATATCCTGTTCCTTCTGCACCTTTATGGACTCCACGGCCAAGTGTTTCTCTTCGGCGTGTAGTTCGTCCAGTTCACCCTTCAGCCTCGAACACTCGGAGCGTAACTTGTCCTCCCACTGACACAAGGACGAAGATTAGTCATATGAGTAAGTGAATATTGATTAATTAAATAGTAAGTGAAAATGACTGGTAATGTGATAACTAATGTACACACACACACACACACAGACACAGACAAACACATCTATAATTTGCTACTAAGGATGCCAGGAGGTAGATTGATATAATAACAATGATGATAAAAACAAAACATCCAATTGATCCATATAATCAAAGTGTCAAATACTACTTACACGAGGCAACAACCTGGCCTAGTGTGTCCCTGACCTGTACACAGTTCTATTCCCCGACTTTCCACGGTACGGTAAGGGAGGCTATAACTACACCAAACTGCACTTGTGGCTGGCATAAGTTGTGGTAATGTCTGTTATTATTATTCTGAACCAGCCGCACATACCCAGGAAAACTCTTGCCACTACAAAAGCGTTTTCTCTACGAGGGACCCTCTCTATTTTTAGGAGTACTTTATCGCTTACTTTCACGTACGGAATATTACATCTATATATATTTTTTTTTTTTTACATTATTGGAGTGTTGGAGTGCACTAATATTATTAAACCACTTCTTTATAATAATTTAAGTTGGTTCACAGTCGTCACTTCATCATCAGACTACGGGACATTATGTTATAATAAAAATCGTCTGGTGTTTATCCAAGAATATTATCAGAGTTATAAAGTGACTAAAATGCTCTGTAGTTATGGTGGGGTTAAAGATTTTCCCACCCTGAGTCTTCCATTAAAGCTGCACACCATTACGGTCCACCTACCAAACCTACCCTAGTTTTTTAATCAAAGTTTATAAAAGTGTCTCACCTGGGCGTTCAGTTCGTTCTTCATCTTCTCTTGTTTCTGTCTGAACTCGGCCTCAGCCTCCTCTGCCTGTCTCTTGACCCGGTGGAGTGTATTCTGGGGGAGAAGAAAATTGGAGTGAGTTCAAGAAAAGATGTGCCGCCACTATACCAGCTGATCCAAACGATGTGAGGTGGTGACTGTGAGGCATGGCTGGTCCTGGTATCATTCTGAGCCTCCTTGGGTTATTTTTAGTTAGTCACAAGCTGAGAAATATTGGTGGTGGTAGTTATCGTGTTACAAGACAGAAACTTCATCACTGTGTGGGCAAAACAGACTTGTGTATAAAAATGTACCGTACTGTATATTTTGTAGAATTATCAAATATATTTTAGCAATTCCAAGAAAAAATCACAACAGAAGACTCAATAATTATGGAGTCTGTAAATTCACGTATCTAAAATTCCTCTTTTTTTTTTTTTTTTTTTTTTCACTACGCACAAACTGCACTTAGGGAAAATGTCCTTATTGCACTTGTTGACAATTCCACATACAATGTTCTCTCGTGTTTGCTTCCCGTCTGAATATTCTTTTCTTTATAGTTTTTATGACATTACATGGGATACTATTCGGGTATACATATATGTAATTTATAATACAGACAGCAACCCAAGATTTTACATAATGTGGTGTTGGTATAGATTTAATCAGTACAGTGTTTAAAGTATGTACCGAGTCTTACTCTATAGTTTCTAATAAAATGTGTTCTCTCTCTCTCTCTCTCTCTCTCTCTCTCTCTCTCTCTCTCTCTCTCTCTCTCTCTCTCTCTCTCTCTCTCTCTCTCTCTCTCTCTCTCTCTCTCTCTCTCTCTCTCTCTCTCTCTCTCTCTCTCTCTGTTATAGGGGCGCTGCTGGTAAACCAAACAACTCTCTCTATCTCAATCTCTCTCATATAAAGAATCACTCCATAAAGTCGTCCTAAGCCACAGTCGAAAGTGGCTGCAGGGTATTTGAAAACTCTGATGTCGACCGTAAAGCGAAGGAAACCACTTTATGGTCATCATTTGTTAAAGAGAAAAACGAAAGGCTATATTTTTAGCTGCAGCGTACAAACTGAGGCCACGGAATTCTATCGGGTAAAGAAAAACATCACTTCCTGTCAGGGTTAAACTGAAGAGTATATGAAATTTACAGAGACAATCATTTCCAGAATTTATTCCCGTATACAATGCCGTATCCATTCACGAGATTCCAGTACCAACAGGTGAACGTAGTAGAGGCAGGTAACGTCCTTGAGTGTATAATATTATCGTACCTTACCTTTATGTGCTGTAGTCGTCGATCTCCAGATGAGGTCAATATGTAGCTTCACCCAACAAACAACAACACACTCCCTACCTGACGACCTGGCTGTGTCTTCTTCAGTCCACGTATCTCTTCTTCTAGGAGTCTCTCGTGCATGCTCAAGCGCTCCATTTCCCTCGCTGAAGCCCGGAGTGCCTTTTGTAGCTCGTGTGTCACGCCGCGGAGTTGGATGGCCTCGGCTTCGTAGCTCTTCAGATGACCCACCTCGGGGAACACAAGGGTCACAAGGGTCACACACAAAGTCACCCCAGAGCAAACTCCCAAGGAAAGGCAGGGGAGGTAAGGTGGAAGGAAGGAAGAAAGGAGTCGCTCACTCAGTGGTGTAAGGCCGACAGAAAAGGCCAGTTTAATTTACATGTGCGACGAGATGAAAGTAAGTAAAAAAATAATATATACTCTAATTGAATAAAGAACACGATGTAAATATTAACTCTATTACTTCAGTGATTGAAGATATCAAAACGGGGATCTACATTGGTGTTTACAAACTCTTTCATAGCGAGGAAAGTGGAGTAAGTCTATAGACAGGCTACACACTGTATATGGTAAGAACGAAATTCTTTTTAGAAATATAATGTTCTAGGAATTGATGCTACTTCTACCAAACCACAACACTAAGATACTACCGCGCAGTAACCAACTAAAGAGCTATGACAAAGTACACGTTTATAAAGAACTATGAAAGACTACACGATAAAGAGACAGAAAGAAATTATTCCACTTGTAACAGCAAACAGACGAACAAAAACACTCTGACTGATGCTCAACACAAACACTCTGCTAAACACAAACACTCTGACTGATGCTCAACACAAACACATTATGTTCGCAGGAAATAAATGATAGTATTCAACAGACGGATTGTGATGTGATGAAAGCAGCTACTGACGGTGTAATTCACATCTACTACAGTATACGATGATTGGCTGTATTTACATTTGGTTTGTGGAAATGAACTTCAACCACGATCAATATATATATATCAAATGTATTAATAAATAAGAAATCCATAAGTAGCCATAAGATTGACGTCGTAGAATTTATACGACAAAATGTATCATATCATAATTATGTTTACAAAGACTATAACCAATTTCACCCGGCGGCCAAAAGTAATACAGCTCAATCGGACCAATCTGTACTATATGTAAAATCTCCTGAATCTGAACCTCATTTTCTTACTGTATTTTATTTATACTTAGAAAGTGTTAGGTAAGGCAAGGTTCTGTTCGTACACTATATTATGCTTCATAAGATAAAGTCAGACACAAGAGATTTCGCTTCAAGTCGACATGCATCCTCGTCGGTCGCCATCCTCACGTCAACACATAATGCGAGATGGATACAGTTGCCATGAAGCACTCAGACTGCCTTGTAATAACTAACTAAATAACTAGATAACTAACTGACTAACGACGTGAGGATGTCTGAAGCCAAAACGTATAAACCATTATCTAACATTGCTATAGGGTTTCCTCAAGGTCTGTCATGCTAGCACATTTTCCTGCGTCCCCTGCATGGTAGGGGAGAGCAGTAGATATATTTGAAGCCTGTGAATGTCAGCGCTGCAGTTTATTAACATCTTTTTAAGGGGTGGGGGGCATCTAGCTGGCCACGTTTTGCTACATTCAGATTTTGCACCATTCTTAATCCCGGTACCTTCCTTATATTCTGTGTCATCAACTTGCCAAACACATTATCTTTGTGGTTTCCCTCTTGCTTGTTCTCGTTTCTAGTGCAGCCGCGGTCTTAGACTCTCCCCGTCTTCTAAAATCATTTCGGTGATTGTGAGGACACCCACGATTCTGAACCGACCAAATATTATCCGAGAACGGAGGCTGAAGGACGAAGAACGCAGGAAACATTCATTTATTTTTTCTAGCGTGACAAACCCATTAGATTCTCGTGTAACCCAGCGATATCACACACACACAGACTGACAGGAAACCAACGCCGTCAGCACCCACCTCCGCTAGTTTCTCGTCAGCTACACGTCGGTCCTCTGCCACCTGAATGAGGGAGTCCGCCAGCTCCGACTCCACCATGTTCCTCATCGCAGTTATCCTCTCCTGCATGAGGGAGGACCCACCCATTTATACTCTCATCATTACATCCAGGAATCCAGACACACACAATTAATTAAAGGGATACTCTCTTGTAGTACAGTAGTCAGACAGAGGGTCGAATGAATCCAACAAACTATGCCACGGAACAGATTACTTAGGAATAGCACTGAGGTCGTCTACTTCCTGGCATAATGTGGAGGAATCATTACCACTTCAGTCCACCAAATAGGAGAGAGTTACACCTTAACCCTCCCGACGTTACACAGACGTAAAGTGTTCAAAATGAAGACCTTTCCATAGCAGACGACGTACTGTACGTTAGTTTGAGACTTAACTCAGTCTCCGGCAGTGCAAGAAGTACTCCAAATATATTAACATCCAAATTAATGTCTCCATTTTTTCACCATCGTGCTGGATTAATGCAGTTCTTTTTCGTTTTATTTTCGAATATTTTTAGTGCTCAATTATTCAAAAACTAATCGGAAAGTACCTCATTACAGAACTCATTAAACCTTTACACCACATCGAGGCCTCAGCCAGCCTCACTTACACGAGGTGAGAAGATGTCAGTGAGTATGTTATTTAGCCCTGGACGTGTCAAGGAAAATATTACATACACAACAATAAACAGAAACGCAAAGCAGTTAAATGTAAAGTCACAACACAGCACCTTTAAGATTATTAAAGATAAGAGGTATTGATTAACACATAATGCTGTTGTCAAAGCTATTTCTTGCCTCTCGTGTTAGATAACTGAAGCAGTACGATTAAAAAAAAAAAACAATCACTTACCCACAAAAGTAATAATATAGGTCTTCCATGCAGAGAAGAACGAGGTTAGTAAATGAACATACACAAACATCAATTAATATCATGTGAAGCACTTACTCAAAACACAGCAGAAAATACAAAGTAAATCAGGTACAGTACATAGATAGAATAGACTTTTTTACATTATTCTTTTCCCTTAAATTGTAAACTATACCAGACAATCTAATACAGAGACATCTACATATAAAAAAAAACGTGAATTTATTTCAATATAGCCAAAGACCAACTTTCAATAAGAATGAATATTTTTCATACCTGTTACTTACATAACTTGTTTATAAAATTATAAAGTAATGTCCTATGACTGTCTCTTTCAATGGCCACTGTTTAATATTTTCTTATATGTAATCTGGTGAGGATGGACTGATTTCCTTATCTCATTTCTTACTATTTTTGTTCCCCAAACTTCAAGACAAAATAACACGAACCAGCCGAGACAGCCAGAAATAGTGTCTTACCTCTGCCTTTCTGTCCCTCTCCTCCAGTTTCTTTTTATGATCCTTCTCCATTTCGCGTAGTTTCCACTCGAAGTCTTCCATCAGCTGCTGCTCCCTGGCGCTGTTCATTGTCGTCATGTTCTGGAATTCCTTTTCGAATGTCGAGATGAGGTCTTCCCTCTCCTGGGCCGCTTCATCCAACGCCTGTATGAAGGAGAGCAGGTAGATCAATGACTGAGGAATGAAGGTTTAGTGTTATAAGGGCGAACCTCTCGATGCTACACTGGATGGCTAATGAATCTCCCCAAATCTATGCCACGAAACATATCCCATATTAGTAACTCTGGACTGAGGAGAAGTTTCACGGTTAAGATGAGAAACTTTTGATGGATAACTGGAGGGGTAATGAATCTCCTCATCCTACTAAACTATCCCAACAAACATATCCCCTATTAGTAACAAAGAGGTGATTTATATCGTGGCATACTTTGGAGGAATCAGAAGGAATTTAATATTTACGAAAGAGAGGTGGTCTCCTTGTGGTGATAAGATGCTGTCGGGGAATTGCAAATAATGATTCCTTATTGTTGTGACAGACAATGGACGTAACACCTGCTAATATAATGAAGGTAGATTTCATTTGGCATTATTTGGAGAAGTTAACAGCATTTTAATATACATCAATATCTTTTTCCATTTATTTTGTGTTTACATGAGCGTCAATAAACCTTACAACTACAAAGGGTTCGAATCCCAATATGGCAAGCGGTGGTCTCTATTCAACAATTTACTGGAATACTACCGGAAAACACAACAAACCCACTGAATCCGATAATAAAAAGAAAGAGAGTGAAACGAGAAAAGTTGGGTTGAAAAAAAGAAAGAATTATATACAGTACAAATAAAGTAACAGAAAAACACCCATTGTTTTTAATTGCTTGGTCTCTCTCTCTTTGTGTACTACATAAACAGTTATTTACATTTAGCAAACTCTTTTCAAAGCATTTACACATACACTAGCTTACATCAATGAATAGACAACATTACGCTTACTTGTATACATGTGGTGTTCAGTATATCAACAATTATTTTATTAAGAAGCCTTATAAACGCAACGGTAACTGATACTCTCACTCTCTCTCTATCTCTCTCTTTCTGTGTGTGTGTGTGTGTGTGTGTGTGTGTGTGTGACATGACCAAGGTAGGATTAGAACTCACATCTTGTATTATCTTGATCTCCTCGTCCCTCTCGGCCTCAATCTCCTCTATGGTCTTAGTCAGCTTGTCTCTCTCCTCCACCGTGGTCTTCAGCTTCTCCTCCATCTCCTTGATCTTCCCCTCCAGCTCCTCCGTCTTGTCGCAGTCTGACGGAGGCCAAATAAATCACTGTCTTATTTAAAAGTCAATGTGTGGCAGTATTCAGTGGGTCTTTTTCCATTTTTATTCCGACCTGTCATTTATATTGCCAATTCCTTCTTTTCTGGACAAGGACACATCATTAATATACATCTGAAATTCACTGAGTAATGATTCCTGAAATGAGACTAATGATGCAACATTAGAGTATGAAAGAGAAGTAAGTAAACAATGGAAATATTATATCTTCGAATACAATACTTACTCATATCCATTTCATTACTCGACCAGCATCACCAAGTGCACTGAATTTACGTAACTGCATACCAATCTATTAATGTCTTCTGTAACATTTGAAGGCTCAGGGGTGACTTCTCATATACATACACAACCATCCATCAACAACACAACCACTCGCAACACAACCATTTGCAACAACAACACAACCACTTGTAATACAACCCCCAGCAACACAACAACACAACCACTTGCAACACAACCCCCAGGAACACAGTAACAACACAACCACTTGCAATACAACCACCAGCAATTACTATTAACACTCCCATGTACACAGAACACCTCCCAGGCAGCATCACCACCATTACTCTCCTTTCTCTCCTGACGTCTCTCCCAGACTTACTTGCTGTGGCTGTGATCTGGTTCTGGAGGGCGAGGTTCTTCTGACGAGCAGAATCCAAGTCCTCCTCCAGTTTCTTAAGTTTTGCCTTGGTGAGTTCGCTTTCATTCTTGGAGTATTGAAGCTCCGACCGGACACCTGCGACGGACAAAAATATAACACTATAATCAGTATACCTCCCTGTTAGGTGGGTATTACTTAGCATAATATTCTCCACATGAAACTCTGGATATATTCTCGACTGTTACCTCAGCTCGATGCCTACACGACCACAGTATCATGGCAGTGTTTGTTATTTGTGTTGGGCTGTTATTTGTATAGGACTGGTAGTGTCTGCTATGTTTGTATGGTTGGGAGTGGGTGTGTATGGTATAGTGCTTGTCATTTGTGTATGGTTGTAATTTGTGTATGACTGGCAGTGTTTCTCATTTGTGTATGGTTGTTATTTCTGTATGGTTGTTATTTGTGTATGGTTGTTATTTCTGTATGGTTGTTATTTGTGTATGACTGGCAGTGTTTCTCAGTTGTGTATGCTTGTTATTTGTGTATGATTGTTATCTGTGAGTATATAGTGATTGTTATTTGTGTATGGTTGGGAGTGGGTGTGGTGCCAAGCATTGGACTCCTGCCAGAGAGGTTTTGTCTCGCCTGTCTCGTCCTCGTGTGAAGGTCGTGTGTCTCTCCTTCACTTTTATATTTATCGATACAGTTATATCTTTATAGGCAGCTAATGGTATATTATGTACTGTACACCAGAGACGTCATACTAGGATTGACCAATATGCGCCACCAAGGGTTACAAATAATGTACTACGCTTGTAGATATCTATATTTTCAGCGAATGTAACACAGCTACGGCTCTGTGCTTTCATTCTTTATTTGCAGCACTGACCTCCATATGTATTTATATCTTTATTAAATACACACAACTAAAATATAATACTACTTCACGATGAAACTTTAAGATATAGTACTCGGTGTACGTACACAGTCGAAAGGTTCAAATTCGTAAAACTGGAACAACACTACTAAGGAGTGGAAGGTGAAATATTAGCCAACCCTGAATGAAGAGAGTATCATCGTTCAAAATTCTAATAAATTGTCTGTTCTCTGCAGAGTTTGCAAGAGTCAACAATCCCCTTTTCGCATACTTTCGCAAAATATTAGATTTTAAATAAAGTTTGATACGCTACACGGATTCCGCCATCCTTATAAACTTGGAAAAGAGTTGGGGGTCATTTGTCTCTCCAACACTGAGCACCAGAAGATCCATTTTTCCTCGGTAAAGAGTTTTCCTCACCAACATCAGGTAATCTGTCACTTCCATGTCTCTTCTTCTTCCACCACTTCTCTCGTCCTCTGTTGGCCTAGATCCTTCCCACTGTAGTGTTGTTCTGAAGTGAATATTCAACCACCTTGCATATTCTATTCGTTCGATTCTTTTTCTGACATTTTTGGCTTTTCTGCTTTTGTGTCCTCGACCACGAAGAGTTTGCAAAACTACAGTTGTCTACATGTCAAGGGGGTCGTTTTGGTGTGGGTTGGGTGTTTTGGAGTCCACATATTCTTCTAAGCACTACAATAAAACAGATTCCCTACTCGTCTGTACTAAGGTGGTTTGTTTGCTGGCATAGTTTGCAGGAATCAGTAATATTCCAAATCAACCAATACACATGCTCCTTTAATGTACAACAGTCAACATTGTACATTTGGCTCGAATATTTTTTCAGTGATATGTTCTCCCTTACTCACTGAGAGCCAAGGGAAACTCCACTCCATCCCTGACGTTCCCTCACCCACGGCCGTGATTGGAAACACTCTGACATTTAGTCTTCCCTTTGAGCTCCAGCAGCTGTCAGGACCAACGGGTACATTTTATAGTACGGCAAAGCAAATATCTCCTGAACAGATTATTGATATAAACAGACGTTTTTGGTAGGGTGAGGAATATATATATATATATATATATATATATATATATATATATATATATATATATATATATATATATATATATATATATATATATATATATATATATATATATATATATATATATATTAATCTTATGATACTAACGATAACTAGGTACGTGAGAACAGCTTACAAGATGAGAGATGAAAAGGTTGGAGGGTGAGCTCAAAGGATTCCGGGTAAGGCCTTGCTGGAAGAACCTCGCTTTATTTATTATGAAGGTCGTGTCTTGCATGGGTAATGAGGGAGTACCGCCCCTCCCCCCTCCCACGTGACCCAACCTCCTCCTTCCCCTGCTCGCCACTCATGACCCTTTTAGACCAAGAAAGTGCTCTAGCTAAGTGCTCTAACACTGTTTTTTTGTCGTTGACATGAATATACTTAAGGTGGGGAAGGCATCCACACATTATCAGAGTAAACAACGCCTTTACTAAGATAATACTTCTACCTGGAAGTAAAATATGATTCTGGACATTTTCCAGTCAGTCTGCAACGGATTTTTAATAATAATATTAAGAGACAATTTAGTACCATAGAACAGAGAATGATTTCCATGGATATTGTTTGCTATTTTCCAATACAGTTAACCAGTCAATTATTGTTGTAAACATCTTATGTCTACTATCAATACAAACAAGGATACCTAGTACATTATTAATCAGTAAATTTTCATATAATTATGTATTTGTTTCGTTTTCCTCCATACATATCTATAAATATATCCATCTACACACACACACATGATAAATATGTGTTGAAATTCCTGGCTGAACTATTCTGTACACCATTTCTTCAACACTATATCAATGTATCGTGAGTGTTGTCGAAACTCGTGTATATCACAGGTACAAATCTAAACACATCATTATTCACGCTACCTCATTCCTTCACTGACAATGGGCGCTGAATCTATGTGTGTCTGAGTGAGGATCGGGTTATTCTATCAGATTCTCGCTACCGAATAAGTTACTGCGTTGAACTGTGAGTGCTTGGGTGGAATTATTCATCGCGTGGATAGCATTGCCCTGTGAAATGCATGACTATATATCAGTTACTGGTATGTTAAGAGACAACTGGTATGCAAATTAAAAGAAATATATGAGCACTGGAAAGAGTTAATGTTTACTAATGAATTGTTGCAGCGATTTATTGATGAATTTTATATTATAATATTATGTAGTTCAGATTGTAACGTAGAAGAAAGACAAGTCATACCTATGTGGGTCAGAAGGTGACACAAAAAAACAAAACAAAAAAGTTAGCCATAAATCTGTAACTTGGTGTGACAAACGTAGTCTTGTTATACGTCAGCGGCTTAAGGACCCTGTGATCGTGTATGAGAAATGGAGGCTTTTGATTCCTCCTGACTATACCACGAAACAAGCTCCTTCCATATAGGCGTGTGTATGGGGGTGTTTCGTGGTAATATTGGAAAGGACTCATTTACCTTCAATTTTCTGACTACATCACAGGGTCCCTTAACAGTGACACAACGAGACAAGAAGAGGAGAATGATGAGGTATTGAAATATCGCTTATCACTCTCACTGTAACATATAAATCATCACACTTCCACTCTCAGTAAGACGATGGTGGTGGTGGTGGTGGTGGCGGATGCTGCTGGCTGCCTCTACGGATGTGAGAGAGGGAAAAAATGGAGATGAACGAAAGAGAGAAAATAATCAGGTGGCGAGGAGACACAGTGAGGAGGAAATACATGGAGGATAAAAAGGGAAGGAAAAAACAGAGGTGAGGAGGGGAAAAAATAAGTGGGTCGAGGCGGACACAAAACAACTGAAGAAAAAAAAGTCAGGTGAAGTAGGATGAGCAGGTTAGTAGGGTAAGGTGTGAGTTAGGTGAGGTGGGATGTGTTGGTAGGTGGGGTGGGATGTGAAGGTTAGTAGGGTAAGGTGTGAGTTAGGTGAGGTGGGATGTGTTGGTAGGTGGGGTGGGATCTGCAGATTAGTAGGGTAGGATGTGGGTTAGGTGAGATGGGATGTGTAGGTAGGCAGGGTGGGATGTAAAGGTAAGAAGAGTAGGATGTGGGATTCCGATGGGGAGGGATGTGCACGTTGGTAGGTGGGATGGGATGCGAATGGAGGATGGGGACGAACGAGTTGAGGTGAGGTGGGGTGAGATATGAAGGCCAGGTAAACACAGGTCAGACTAGGGGTAAACAGTGAGTGTCTTGGGGGAGGGTGTGGCAGCTGGCCGGCCCCCTCGACCCCGTAAGTCATCAGCTCCACAACACGACCCGTAAACAAGAAATTAGAGCGAGGTGAGAAAGATATACGTGGCAGCCTGTACCAACAACCGAACCTCCACTACATTCATCACTATATATCCATGATTAGATTCACATAAATACACCAATATCATAAACAGTACTATAGCTAAAAAACGTAAGAAATTGCTACACTTTTGTACACGTCTTTAAATATTAAGCAACAATAATATATCAATGTGTTCTCATGGTTACTGTACAGAACATCAAATACAAGTTTTTCAGTAGCGAGTGTTCAAGTATTTTATCGAAGTAAACATTTACCAACCTTCCTGTGCTTGCATCTTAAGGACTTTCACGAGAAATTTCAGTTGAACATATTTTTCACTCTTCTTTCACTTTTTTTTTTTTCATTTATCTGGGCTATTTCCTCTGTCACGTCATGGTGGATTAGCTTTTTCTGTCACCAAATATGTTTAATTATCTTTCCTCATAAATCGACGAATATCCTTGAGACACTCTAAATTTCTAAAAGAATCAGCGTCACGAAAATTGGCTTGATATTTTCATGCACTCATTTCCAAGTTAAAGTTAAGCCATAAAGTTTTCTTGTCACGAACTTCCAATCAAATTTTCTGAACTTTCAATTAAAAACTTTCTTATCCTGTATATATTTTTTCCAGATAGCATCACACTGGGTACACAAATGTTGGTAGGGGAACGGGGTAATATTATGTGGTCTGGTGGTGAATGTGGGAGTCAGGTGGTGATGAGAGTCAGGTATGTGAACAAGAAGGTCGTGACGTTAGATGGGAGGGTACAAGGAAAGGAGGTGGGTGGGTGGATGGAAGGGTGGGTGATAGGCAGACAAGCAGGTGGGGTGTGTGAATGGGAGAGTGGGGGAGTGAGAAGGGGAGTGAAAGGGGAGTGAGTGGGTTGGAGGGAAGGTGGGCTGCAGGGAAGGTGTTGCTACTACTGCTGCCAGCCAAGATGACGACATATGAGGGCTTTTCAGGGGAAGGAAACACGACACAGGAAGGGAGGGGGCAACGAAGGGATGGATACATGAAAGAACATTAACACAGAAAAACAGGACGAGAACACACAGTACACTGGAGCTTTATAAAACAATACAACAAAATATAAGAAAAGGATATTGTAGTAAAAGATGAATATATATGAGAAATAAAAAGGGAGATGCAGGAAGAAAAACGAATAAAATGTATAAAAAGAAACACGTATGATCAGAAAGATATGAAGAGGTAATTAGGTCAGGAAGGCACAGTAAAAAGAGTTAGCGAGGTCAGGGACAGTAAAACAAAGTTAGCGAGGTTAGGAAAGGACAGTAAAAAGAGTTAGCGAGGTCAGAAAGGGACAGTATAAAGAGTTAGCGAGGTCAGGAAGGGATATTAATGAGAACCTGTAGAAATGATAGATGTTCAGGACGGCAGTAATGTATAAGCGGCGGCGGTCTGTTCGGTCGAGGGTGTAATACTGAAGGCTGCCAGCATCCCTTCTGTCACGCCCAACCCATACTACCTAGGGGTGGTGGTGGTGGTGGTGGTGTTGGGTGCTGCTGGTGGTGGAGCTTATATACAACACCTCACATGTACAGCTACCATCATAATTCCTGCCTTCTTCTCCTGTTTCATGTTGAGCTCTGAGATTCATTGTGTCGAAAAAGAAATTGATGTACACTCGCTTCTAACACTTAACCATAAATTATTCCTGTCAAACTGATATAAGTAGTGTATAAGGTACCGTCCTATTATCTCAGTTTTCACCCAAGATGCAAATAAACTTTTTACAGTGACAGTAAAGGGAAGGTCCCCTCCCCCCTCTCTCTCTCTCTCTCACATACGATTTGGGTTTTGTCTCTGACTCACGATTATAATTATACTCGTAATTGAGAGGGATCGTATAAAGACCCAGACAATTAAATAAATACAATTATAGAATGTCACACACTTCGATCGCTACTTGGGCTTAAATACGATTCCCATTAAATTTTCGTTGAGGTACAGCCGATTCTCTTTGCTATAATTGCTTCACAGCGTCTGAGAATGGTAATGTAAAGCAGGGGATAAGGGCGGTAAATATAGCCCCTCCTTGAAGGTTGGCAGAGCGCCCCCCACCACACCTCTTCTGGGCTACCCCGTGACGCAGGTACACACACACACACACACACACACACACTGCCACTATTCTCATCTAGACACGTACTCACTCTCTGGTTCTGAGTCTTGGATTTATATTATGTTTGGGAATTTCTTCCGCTGTGCTGTGGTTTTATTTGCATAATTTCCTTTGGTGTTATCGTGCAATCTTACCATGTATACAACTGACACTATACATCGAATTTGTTAAATATTTTTATCATTATCATTATCATTGTTACAAGACGTTTAATACAAGATGGTTTATATTCCTAAGTCATATACTGTATTGTTTATGGGTGATGAAAATTATTAGACGAACACAATATATCACAAACTATCCTTTTTTCACCAGCCACTTACCAGAGGCAGTGAACACAACTATTGTTTCTGACTGTACTCCAACACTCATCTGATCCAGCATGTCTCACTGGTAACGATTCCCTGTTTACTGTAGTCCCTCCTCTTGCACTGTTCCCCTTCTGTACCCATCCACTTCTCCCCTACCTATACTGTATTTATCCATTATCCCTTACACAAACATCCCTTCAATTTGTCCTTTTTCTCGTACCCCTACACATTTCCCTCCTCTTGCAACACCCATCCACTGCCTGTCCTTCTCCAGTACAGAAGTCCTCCAGTATACCCTCTCACTAATTCCCCTTCAATGACACCCTACCTTTTATCAGCCCCCACCCCCCTCAACCTCCCCCTTACTTGCCAGAGAGGAGGGGCTAATACCCTGGGGCTGACAGCTACAGTCTCCCAGGGTAGATGACGTCACACGAGTTACGGCCGCTCCCATTGATTGCATTCTGTACCTTCCATGAATATCAAGTGAGGGTTGAAGGGAATACCGTGCGGGAGACACCAGAGGAGAGGCGAGGCAGCCACAGGTACAGTCGTCTACAAAACCTAAATTCTAACGTATCATTTGTAACCCATGATGTGGAATAATATTGAAAGTCTTTTTTAATACCACATTGTTTACGTCTAACAATATGAATACGATGACGTGTATTCGATCAATATTTTCCTCAGTCATCGGCTGAGGAGTGACAGAAAGGCGAGAGTAGAGAAGAACTTACGCTGGTGACTGTGACATGTCCTTGCGGTCACAATACTCGTCAGCCTCCAACACTACAACACAACACAGAGCACATTGCACATCACGAAAATCAGGTGCTTTCATGAATACCAACCCATGCATTTGGAACTAAGTAATATATTTAGATAATTTTATAGATTTTACAACCAGATGCAGATGTAGCCTGAGCAACGAATATGACCTGTATGGCTGTGTGAGAATTGGTTGTGATATTGTGTGGTGGAAGTTAAAGAGTTTTTGGTTGTTGGAAATAAGGTCGATCTCATTACAGTTCGCTTCAGTCAGGCAAAGGGAATGAGTTATTATGATTGCTGGTTGTGCTGGAATCCTTGCTCTTGGCAATCAAACCACATTTGTATTGAAATGACATGTATTGAACACAAACAGCTCAGGGTATCATGTCACTGGAGGCCGGCGAAACATGGCAAAGTTCCTTCACATATCTGTATGAAATTTACCGAAACCGTGTCATGTTAAAGAAATATTGTATATTAATCTAAAGCAGCCATGTCGTACGAATGAATGAACAATGCACGTTTGTTACACAAATAAAAATATTCCAATAAGGATAAAGACACAATACTCACAGTCCAGCTGGGCATTTCGGTCCCTCACGTCCTGCTGAAGGAGTGACAACTTCTCCTGCAACTCCTCACACTCTTTCAAGGTATCGTGGGCTCCCTTGAGACTCTCCAGTGACTTGGTGAGTTTTGACACCTCCTCCTGACTCTGTGCCAGAGAAAGAGTCAACTGGTCCACCTGCTTTTGGTACCGTTCTTCCTGTGCCGCCAACTCCTTCCTGAAAAGAAAAAAATAAGCTGTGTTACCAATATGTCTATGTTTATTATACATTAGAAAAGAGACTATTAAATACAAATATTTTCCTGTAGGATTAAAGAACCTTTGATGTTGTTGACAACTTGGAGGCTACAGATTCCTCCAAACTGTGACATAAAACAAGTAGAAATTATACTAAGGCAGTGTGTTCCTGGCACTGTAGTACTGGTGAGTTCAAGGATAGTACAGTACGTGTATGCTCGTCTGACTGTTACCTGGCACTCTCCCGCTCTTCCCTAAGTAGTCTCGTGGTCTCGTCCTCACCCTCAGTCTGGCACATGATCGAGGACGACTGCACCGAATCAGTCTGTAGCTCCACCGATCTCTTTACTACGATCTGTATGTCCTTACTACTGTTACCCTGTGGTGTCTTTTCCTTATTAGTTTGCTCTTCTGTGTGATTTGCTTCGACTGATTTATTGTCACTCTCTTTTATGGTGTCGATTTTACCCACAGCTGATCCATACTGTGTATCCATTTCTCTTTTCTTTTCTTCATTATCTTTCATTACTTTACTGTCAACACCGTTTGTACTTTGTTCTATGTTATGTGCATTGCAGTTATTTTCCTCAGTCTTACTTATTTCCATGGTTACATTAACAGGTGCAGCTTCATTTGTACTTTCTGCCTGTTCCTGCATCTTTGTATCCTTATCTTCCTTTGCCTTAATCACGCCAGCTGTGCTTCTCCTCGTAGTGGATGAAGACCTCCGACGTGGGGGCCTCCGAGTCTTGGTCACGTCACCATCTGTGTCCATATTATGTGAGGTCTCAGAGGTACGGGACGAGGACCTGGCTCGCCGCTGACCCTGAGGCTCTTTTACCTCGAGGTCGACACCAGTGGTAGCTCGTTGAATCTCGCTCAGCGTCACCGATCTCGTCCTTCTGCGCTCAGTGTCCTGCGATTTGGATCTATGGCGAGGCGGGGCGGTGACACTGTCTACCTGTTTCTCATTCTCTTTAACTACAACATCTATGTTCTGTTTTGTTTTGACATTTTCCTGTTGGTCTACAGTTTCTTTGGTTGCTATGCTGGAAGCTGCACTAATCTTATCGGGCGAAGAATTGGTACTTGAGAGCGTTGAATCGTTGGTCGGGTTGACAGAGACTCTAGATTTACTTCTAGTTCGTTTTCGCCAGGGAACAATAACATCTTCCTCACTATTGTCAGTCGTCTTGTCAGAACCAGGAGAATTTATTTTGTCTTCAGACGTTTGGTTTCTCTGCATGCGATGCCGTCTGGTCGTGGAAGAGGAGCGAACCCGAGTTCTCACCTTGCCTCCTTCTTTCTCTTCTCTTCCTTCTCCGGCGTCTGACCCGACCCGTCGTCTGATTATGATATCAGACTTCTCTCTTCTGAGTTCCCTTGAAGTAGAAACTGATCTTGGTCTATCCTTAGTGTTCTCCTTTTCTTTCCTATTTATTCCTCCTCCAACTTCGGGTAAAATTTCTACTGACACCCTTCTTTCTTTATCTTCACTGTCGGTCATGGAATTACGACTCAGTGGAATCCGGAATATAACATGAGTAGCAGCTTCAGCATCATCCACACTACGAGATGTTCCTTCTAATTTCTTATTAATATTTCTAGACTCCCCCTGTTTTATTGTCTTTGCTTCTGGTGAAGCAGGTTTAGGTTCTACTGCTCTTAGTATTTCTGTCTTTGGTGGTCCAGGTTCCACTACTTGGGTTATGGTGTCAACGTTTGGCTTCCTGAGTGTCAAGTGACTCAGAGCACCAATGGCACCAATCTTCTTGACGTCAGGTGTGGTTGGTGTCCGTGAAGGTAGAGTGTTGGCTCTTCCTTCGTATACTTTTTTCTTAATATTTTCGTTCTGAGTTTCCTTTTCGTATTTTACAATAGGATCCCTTTTCCTTGCTTTTTGAGCTTCATCCCTTTCTTTGAAATTCTTGTTCGATACAGGAGAACTCTTTGGCTTTTCAACATTTGCCACAGGTTTTGTGGAAGGGCTTTTGGTCCCTGGGGCCGGACATATATTTTTGTTGATTGGAGTATTATTTCTAGTTTCTGTGATTCGGCTGGTGGTAGTCGGGAGTTTTTCTTCATTCACGGGTGTCAACGAATAGGAAAGTTTGCGAGCGACTCCTGGATTGCAAGGCTTCTCGACTAAGGCTTCAGGTGTGGAAGGATGGAATGCGTGTGCCAGGATGCCACTCTTGAGGTTTGTGCTGTCACCAACTATCACGACAGGGTTTGGCTGCTGGCCACTTGGGCTTAAAGTTCCTCTCGAATGTGAATTTCTCTCCAAGGTGTCTGATGCAGAAGTGTGTCCGTCACTTTCGTTTTCTGGTATAGATTCCAGGGAATGCATAGATGATATGGAATGACGAGACTTGCCAACTGTAGGTGAAGAGCTTCTATGACTTGTCGTAGCACTTGCTTCTGGCTTTGTATCGGATGAAAAGCTAACCTTTGGTGGTGGCGAAGGAGAGGAACTCAGTCTACTCTTCGTTGCAGGGAAGCTTGGAGGTATTTTGGTTTTAATTGTTTGAGGAGGTTGTATATCTGGAAATTCTGATATAGCAGATGGTGAAATTGCACTTGACCTTGGAGATACATCTGGTGTGTGTCTTGCTGCATATCCTGGTTCGCCTGGAGAACCTGGACACGTCTGTACTGAGGACACGTGTCTCACAGATACTGGGGAAGATGGAGGAGTCTGGAGATTTTCGCCTTCGATGAAGGAAATAGATGAGTTACTTAGTGTAGGTGAGGAAGATGGGTTGACAGGAGAGCGTGACCCGGCCCGACGGGATGTGACTGTGGGATTAGTTTTTATGTTGGTCCTCACGGCTTTCCTCCCGGCTGTAGGAGAAGATGTTATCCTACCTCCAGTACCCATTCTGGGGCCAGGAGGTGTGCGACGGCCGGAGGGAGAGATGGGTCTGGCAGACACACTGGAAAGACTGGAAGTGGAGCTAGAAGGTGTTGACAACATAGACGTGCGTCCGTCAGGTGAGGTGGGTCTGGAGGGAGGATTAGTGCCAGCATGGTGAGGGGAGGCTATCTGAGAGAGAGGCAAACCTGGCGACGATGGAGGTGTCACCAACCCTGGGGAAGGTGTAAGGCGACCCTCATCTATATCACATACAGGAGTTTCTAAAGGCTGTGAATATGTGGCCCCAAAATTGGCTAGAGGTCCTCGAGGTACCACAAGCCTCGGGTTGAGAGGAGGTTTCATCATGAGAGTTGTGGCATTGCCTGATGTTCTACCAATCTGGGACAGAGATTCGGTGCTTTTTGTTCCTTTATCTTGTGGTTCGGGTAAGCCATTCCTCTGAGACTGTGGATAACCTACTGCTCCAGTAAACGTAGTAAATGTTGGAATAAGTGCTGCAGATATTGCACCGGAAGAACCAATACCTTTTGCTGGGTAGTTGTTTTTGGAACCAAATTTTAGTGGGCCATCACGATTCTTGGCTACAATTGAAAATCCCGGTAAAGTGGATGAACTTTCCGCTTTGGCGCCCTCATGCTGAACGTAATTCTGAGGTGATGAAGACCTGGCCACATCTTGGTCACATGTGTGTATACCAGAGGTGGTGAGGTCCTCTTCTGTGTTGGTACCACTGCTGTCCTGACGAGACAACTGCTCCTGGTCACTTTCTCCCCACTCTCCTGATTCCCTCCCATCTAGACTTTGACTTTTCCTCCCGCCTGACAAAGAATCGCTGTTCCCTTCCTTGTTCTTCTCGATCGATTTGCTTTTTCGAAAAAGTGATTTCGTGGACTTTTCTTCCTTGCCCTTTCGAAGTACAACCTTAGCGTCCTTCTCCTCTTTGTTTGTTTTGTCTTTTTTTCTCTCCTTGGTATTATCAATATGTTTATCTTTTGACACGGCTTTGTCTTTGCCTTTACTTTTGAAGAATCCAAACATAATGTGTATTGCTGGTCGTGTGTTGAGCCAATCATCAACATAAGAAGAATTTCGTCACTTCATCACTGTGTAGTACAAACTCACTCCATTGAATCACTGTAAGAATATGAACTATAATTAAACATGAGGATACACAGATACACCATTTATACAACCACTACACAATAACCGCGAGTACCTGCTTTCTTTCAAGAGAGTATATGTAACAGTCACACACTCTGCACACTGAGTCTATTATGAATGAAGAGACCAAGTACTGAGAAAGCTCGAGGCTATTTTTGCTTGTGGAGGAGAAGAAAGAAAAATGCCCGGGAGAAGGAGGAGGAGGAGGAGGAGGAGGAGGAGGAGGAGGAGGAGGAGGAGGAAGAGAAAGGAGGAGGAGTCGGTAGTCGAGTGCATACTGGGGTGTGGAACTAAAGGATAGACTAGGGAGGGGAGAGATACAAAGAATGGGTCATGAATAGTGGCACGGCAGAGTGGAGGATAAAATGCAGAAACGTAAGGGGACAATGGATATGTAAGGGAGGAGGGAATGTAAATAATATGGAGCCCGAGGTATAGGGGAGCATAAGAGAAAAGAGCAAAAGGGGAAAGTGGTGTAGAAGACGAGAAAGTGAGGGGAGAGGTGACGAGAGGGGATGGATATGGTACTGAGTCTGGGGGTAATAGTGAGGGGATGCCACAACAACTATTTACTTTACTCTACCTTTATTACTCCCCTCACACTCCCTATACCCTTCACCTCACAGATAACGTCACGTATTGTGTACATGTTTGTCATCAGTTCGTCATTGCCCCTTAGGAGATAAACAAGATAATTCCGTTTATATATCAAGGTATGTTTAGGTATATAAGTCTAATTGGATCTTACAAACTCATTCTCGAAAACTATTGAACATAAATTTAAACCAGACATTGTTATTGTTACACGGTTTGGCAGAGGAAAATATTTACGTCACTAAGTTAGTTACCTCTCTCAGCAACTGTGGTACAAACATTATAATTTTGACCTGCATGGGCGAACAAATGCTTTTCAAATCCACTAGAATATATAAAAAAAAAAAAACATGGAACGCAGTTTGGATTATTTTTAGCTCTGGAACACATTGCAAACGGACTATAGATTCTCATGAGACTCGAACCGAAGAGGAGAAACAGGAAACGCTTATTTATTTTGTTTACGAGGCTGGGTGAGAGTGAGAGAGTGGTCCTGACAGCACCAGCCTCGGGCACTAACTTCACCCACCGTCACCGCATTAGCGAAATATATATAAAACACATGGGATGCACTGAGAGAGAGAGAGAGAGAGAGAGAGAGAGAGAGAGAGAGAGAGAGAGAGAGAGAGAGAGAGAGAGAGAGAGAGAGAGAGAGAGAGAGAGAGAGGGAGCAACTAGAAATGTGAAGTAACTTTTATTCTCTTTCATTCTCTCTCTCTCTCTCTCTCTCTCTCTCTCTCTCTCTCTCTCTCTCTCTCTCAGACCGTCTCCCCTACCGTTGGCCAAGGCACCAATATCCAGTTGCTGGGTCTTGGACTGCCAGCACCCCTCTCCAATTTATCTCCCTCCCGACCAGCCGATATCGTATCTTAAACCAATTTCCCCGTCCTGTCTCCCTTCCTCCTCTATAGTCACCCCCCCCCCTCCCCCCACAGTTTCCAGGCTACCAGCCGAAAAGAATGGGGACGTGTGTTTACTCTGAGGCTAAAGAAAAATTCGTAGTAGTATTGAGTGTGAGTTAGTCCCCATACACTTTATCAGATTGTTTTAACATACTTTATTCCCTATACAATATAAACTTAACCTTTCCACTTTTTATCTTCACACACACACACACACACACACACACACACACACACACACACACACGTAAATACAGCCAAAGGAGACACATGGAATTTGACAGGAACAGGAAGCACTAAATTCCTTATGTCACACCACTAAAATAGACAATGACATTTTATTGCTCTCGCACTTTGCTCTGCGGAATTCACACGTTAAAACCAATGTATGAATTAAATCATGTTCATTCACTTCACATGATAGAAGAAGAGGAGCTATGTGTATGTACTCCAGATTCGGTACCTTCTTTCCTTCAACTATTAACCCTAACACTAACACACATTTAATTCTCGTTTGGGTACTGTTTGTGTGAGTGAGTTATTGTACAGATACACACACACACACACACTCACAGGTTGGGTCATTTTCTGCCACCATATGATCATTAAATTTTCACAGTTTTAAGGGCACGACAGATATAGGCACAAGGCTTGGTCACTTTCTATCACGACAACAGTACTTCCTCAGTATTGGCCAGAAAGTAGAACACAACACCACTGATAAACAGAGAAAACGTCACTGTATAGCATTGTTGGTTGTGATGCCACCTGGGTACTCGATCCACTGTATGGCGCGGGTTCTCACTCTCAAGCTCAACACTCCCGACGAGAAATGTAACGAAAGGTGTGTGTTGTGTTTGTGTGAGTGTGTGTGTTTGTGTTGTAAGGGGAGGAGAAGGTGTGTATGTGTGTGTGAGGCTGCAGCAGGTGACGGGAAGAGCAGGAGGCCGGTAGGTTCGGCCACAAGAGGGGAGGTGGTATAGGTGGCTCCTCTCCTCACCACAAACCACCCACTTCAGTCCCTCACACCTCGTTTTCTATCAGGCCTTGACTTAAGCAAACCTTATCAAAAATAAACACTAATTAGAACCACATTCTGGCAGATATATGGTCTATGGAATATATACACAGGATAGTTATATTTGTCACAAAATTATAGGGAAGTCAGACGGACCTATGACGTCTGGCAACCGAGTGTTTCAACCCACTACAGAAATAGTCGCACATGTCAGACGACCAGACGGACCGCCACTTCCACGGTATAGTCTTCATATGTAAATAAATACACTTGTATACTACTTGGAGGAAATGACAAGGCACATTCTCAAGTACCAACACATTCCTCCTTGTGTGTTGTGACCTTAAAGAGAAGCTACGATGGAATGTACAAGTTAGTCATGCCTTCACGGGAAATAGTTGTCGTGCCTTGATGTGTAAGTCTCACCTGTGTATTATCACTCAGTGTACACGAGTGGCGTAAAGTAACAAAGAGGATAACCCTGATTCACAACCATCTCGTACATATCAGTTAGAATGAAGTACTAAACATCGATTCTATGAGGAATATTTAGTGGATATTATTTTTAACCCGTGGAGATATTTCCCCGAGTGATCTCATCCGATGTTCGGCAAAGCGGTATGAATAAATGGTCAGTCATCATTGTAGGTTAATTCAATATTGTATAGTACAGTGCATTTGAATATTAACCTCATTTGTTACACTCGACTGCAGCCATAATATTATACTCGTATATATGGACATATAACCAGGCCAAAAATAATGATCATTTCCACCACCCTTGCCAATCAACAGGGGACATCCTCACAGCAGTACTGTACTGTACATTTGAGGCTTCAGTGTGTATGAATGTTGGTACTGGAGTAATGGTAGTAAAATAATCAAGGGTTTGAAGGGATACGCCCACTGTAAAACTATTTTCTGGCAATAATCTTATATGACCTTGTTAAAAAAAATAGCGTCATAGTTTGCCCGACGGTAATACATAGAGACGTTTTTTGTTAATTATACAGGAAACATGTAACTACAAAATGCTCACTTTGGAATACGTACAACTAAACAGAATTATAGTCTTGTTTAACGTAGTCAGTCATAAGCTGGCATCACTTTACAGAAGTGGCACCATGGTAGAGACAAAAGAATTTACCTCGCCTCAGAAAACATGTCCATGCTTATACTTTAAATTGAGGGTAAAGCGAGACTGGGGAATACTGGAGGAAGGCGTAAGCAAGATGAGACACATTTAGATGCATGAGACGCGTGCATGAGAGAAGCCACGAAGGAACCACGGAATTTTCATAAAAGGGACGAAATAAGCCAAAGAAAGCTGAAATCTGCATAAAAGACGAACATTACAAAAGCTGAATAATATACATGTAAAATTATCAACAAAATTCAGTCATGAAGAGGAACATAGTGAAGTGACCAGAGAGAGAGAGAGAGAGAGAGAGAGAGAGAGAGAGAGAGAGAGAGAGAGAGAGAGTACCATAATCCCACTTAGCGTCACGACCTGCCCACCACCATCACCACCAGAATAACCTCACAGGGGAAGTACACACCAATAGAGGGCTGGCTGGCTGGGGGGAGTTGGTTGCTTCGTGGTGGGGAAAGGATGCCTGCCGTTAAAGCCGCCACCTATATAGAAGGAAGGGAGGGAGGAGGGGAGGGAAGGGAAGTGTGGGGGAAAGTCGTCGTCGTCTCACCGTTTTTGCTGGAGAGGGACATAAGAAAGAGGAAGGAGGGAGGGTTGCTGAATATAGTATAGTGATGGCTGTTGTTGTTGAGAGAGAGAGAGAGAGAGAGAGAGAGAGAGAGAGAGAGAGAGAGAGAGAGAGAGAGAGAGAGAGAGAGAGAGAGAGAGAGAGAGAGAGAGAGAGAGAGAGAGATGAGTGGATGTTGAGGGAGGTTGATGCTATAGGAGAGGTGGATGTTATGGGAGGTAGTTGCTGATATCAGAGCTTCCCTATAATATCACATGTAAGAAACCTCATCGACCCAAGGAAGGAAGTAAAGTTGGGTGGGTAAGTGATGGGTAGGAAATATTGGTGAGCAGAGAGGCAACGAGGGTATAGTGTAGAAAAGAGCTTGATGATGGGGTAGGTGGGTACAGTATTATTATTATTGAGAGGAAAGGCAACAACTGAGACGCGGCCTGATGATGATGAGGTGGTGGTGTGGTGTTTACAAGGGACGAAAGACGAGGAAATGAAGGATGGTATTTTGAAGAGTGATCTGGAGATGAAAACTTTATCTGCCTGTATGAGGAGTGTTTGTTGGTGACGCTTCGCTACGTCTTCACTACACAATGATTTGAGTTGAAAAAGTACAGTAATTTAGTATCAGAGCATCTTAATATGTGAGTAAACAAGAAAATTATAATTACTCATTAGGAATGGATTTTGTTTATATATAGCACACATAGGCAAACACCAGGCGCATTATTTCGTTACAAGGAAAAGTTAAGAGATGATAAGAGACACTCCACACAACCACGCCGGCCGCTGACGGAAGTGAAGGAGCCAACCTTTATAGAGACGTGATGACAAGTGTTTATAGAAGGCATTAATGGGTATGACAAAGTGCTACCAGAATAGAGGGACGGCAGATTATTATTTCTATTTTTATCGTGATGGAAACCAAGCAACAGTGGGAATTTTAGTGACAAAATAGAAGTGAGAATGGTGAAGTACCGGTAGCTATATTAATATTTTCGATCTTCGAGCAGATGAAAGCAAAATATATATCGTACTTTTTTTTCACTACACTGATATGCTATTAATAATACGTAATAGTCTTAAGCAAGAGAACCATGGAGGCAAAGATACATGGGGTAACTCCCGCTCAACACCTACCAACTGTAAAATCAAGCCGTGTCGGCACATGACTCAGACATCAACAAAGACTCGCACGAAAAAGTTGGGGGGAGTTGTGAGCCACCAGGGGAAGTAAGCGAGTTACACCAAAGAAGAACAAGGAGGGATTTGAGAGGAAGAGAGGAGTGCCACCAACTCTAAAGGGAAGGAGAGGTCACCTTGGTGTGGTAGATAGGAGTACCATCAAACAAAGAGATGGGGAAATGACACTGCTGAAAGAAAAGAAGTGCACCATAAAAGGAAAGAAAGTGCCACCAAGAAAGTGAAAAGAATTACACCAAAATTATAAGGGAGTGCCACCAGAGTAAGTATAAGGGAGTGCCATTAGGAAAAGTATGAGGGAGTGCCATTAGGAAAAGTATGAGGGAGTGCCACTAGGGTATTATAAGGGAGTGCCACCACCAGACCAGAGTGTCACAAGAGAAGATAAACCTGTTGGTGGCGGGGGCGACTCTCCCTAACTTTATTATTAGGTTACCGCTGCCTGCCCTAACCTGCTCTTTGTCTGACACACACACACCCACAAACACGGAGACAGTAGCAGGAACATTTTACTTTTCACTTCACACTCCTAAAGAAAACAATATATCAAAATATTACAAATATTTATATACCATTTCATCGAGAATACAATTACAGTACAGTATAATTATATATATCTATGTACTGTATAGTACTTCTTATAGGCTTCTGCACATTTTGTTTTTCATAACTTTTGACTACTACTATCAACTTACTACAATATTTTGGGAAATTTGTAGCACATTTTTTTACAGTTTTACCTTTTCTTTTACAGTGATAATATTTCTGCATTGAGTATTGTGTGTCTCGTTGTGTGTCTATTGTATCTGACAGCAAAACAACTCGAGAATGGCTTAAGGGATTTTCACTTCATTTGGCAGTTGACAAGACAGACAATGGTTCACGTGTGTGTGTGTGTGTGTGTGTGTGTGTGTGTGTGTGTGTGTGTGTGAGTTCGTGTGTGTGTGTGTGTAATCAGGCAAAAGAATAACTAAATAAGCTGAGTGTTATCTACCTCATAATTATGTTCTTTATTACTCTTATTTCATTCTTTTCTCTCGGTGTTTATACTATCACCACATACACTACCTCTCTTAACACTGCAGCCCAAACGCTCACCTAATTTCTAACTCAAGCCGTTCTCACACTTTCCTTTAATAGCCTTATACCCTACTTATTTTCCCATTGCGTTTTTTACATCCACTTAATACCGTGCCTTAACTTATATTACTCTTTCTCATACCGCCCTTACATTCTCCTCATGCCAGCCTAATGTATATATACCTTCCTTACACCACCTTAAAGGGGAAGTACAGTGTTGGCAAATCTGGAGCAACTGATTCCTCCAAACTCTTCCAAGCAACAGGACGCCTTTATTTTTGTCCATCTGGTCCTGTTTCCTGGCATATTTTGGAGGAATCAAGGCACTCCAGTGTACCGAATGTTTACTCTCCCCTTAAGCATTCTCACACCAACCAACCAACCAACCAGCCCACCCATTGAAAGTATATAATAAGAAACAGTCAGTCAGTCATGAGGTGACGGTCACACATCACAGGAAGGAATTAATAGCAAGGGTCGCCTTAGGAAAGGGGTTATAAATAAATGCTTGGAGTAATGCAGTGGTTTGATGAGGGACAGGAGAGAGAGAGAGAGAGAGAGAGAGAGAGAGAGAGAGAGAGAGAGAGAGAGAGAGAGAGAGAGAGAGAGATGGACGTGTGAGTGATAGTGACGGGGGCAAGACAGTGGGTGACAAGTGACGTGACTAACACAACAATGTGTACACAAATGGTGGGTGTTGGTGGGCTGTCAGAAAGGCAGGATATTATCACAAGTATGGCATGGAAGCAACACATCGTCCCTTACCAGGGTAAAGTTTGGTTATGTGTTGTTAGCTGCCCGAGGAAACGTTAGCTGCCCGAGGAAACGTTAGCTGCCAGAGTAAATGTTTGCTGCCAGAGTAAATGTTAGCTGCCAGAGAAAATGTTAGCTGCCAGAGAAAATGTTAGCTGTCAGTGGGGGAAGTTAGCGCCAGTGTTGCGTGGAATCAACATCTCGTTTAATACGATACATTAATATGGACACAGAAACACCTTCAACCTACGATAATTAAATTATAATGAATGAATGAGGAGAATAAGAATGGATAGATCCAGTATGTGTCTGTATACATTTACCTACTTTACGTCACTGATCCATACCGCTGTATAAATGAAGCATACCTAACGAATGATTGGTTCAGGGTCATTTGAAATAAAGATTAAGATAGGTAAACATCGCATTGTAGAGAGATACATTGTCACGCTTCGCTCATCTTGACTCATAATAAAAGGATAATGGTGTCTCCCTGACGCATTAAGAGGGAGAGGTGGCAACAGGTCTCGTACTCTCACTCACTCCCTCACTCACGCCAACTGCCATACATAAAACAGACTTCAAGTTCATTTAAAAACTCGAGAGACAGTAGATAAAAAACGGGAGCGACGCCTCGTAAACTCTATCTGTGGTGGCCATGTGACTCTGGGTATTATTAGTGCCCTGTTGCCCTGCTCTGCCCACCCTTCATACATTACGTGACACTATGCATTCTCTCTCTCTCTCTCTCTCTCTCTCTCTCTCTCTCTCTCTCTCTCTCTCTAAATGTTTTTATAATTATATATCGTGAGGCTCTACAATCCCGTCAACAAAACAGAACGCTCTTGGGAAACAAAGCCTCTGTTGGATATTTGACCAAACACGTGCACATTACACAGGCCTTGGTCATCCTTTAAGTATTCCTAGTTTGTGTTTACATCGAAGGGAAAGACGAGGATGTATGTACAGTACGACGTACAGTGGTCGTCAACAGTGCCTGCTGGACTTCTCTGATCTTGTAAACCAACCTACAAAGAACTTAAGGTGGTACTTCGCTTGTGTTACATTGGAGTGCCTTGATTCCTCCAAAGTATGCCAGGAAACAGGACCAGGAGATCAAAAATAATGGTGTTCTGTTGCTTGGAATAGTTACGAGGATTCAATTGCTCCAAATTTACCAACACCGAATTTCCTCCTTAAGAGATCATTGGTACTTTATTGAACTTAAATAATTTATAATCTTTGTTCTCAGTGCCATTTCTTAGATCAAATAAAGATAGAAATCTTTTTTTTTTGGCAATAGTACAGAATATTGGTAGATTCTGAACACTACCATGAGTTAAAAAAAATACTGCACTTGACTGCATTGATAGTCTGTGGTTGAAAGTAATTTGATGTTCTATATTCTAAATTCTTATGTTGGGAGGGTACTGTGGACCTTCTTGCATATACTGTGTTATAATATATATATATATATATATATATATATATATATATATATATATATATATATATATATATATATATATATATATATATATATATATATATATATATATATATATATATATATATATGACAGTCATCTGCTCATCTGACCCTGAAATATACACGATTATAATAATGAATAAAAAGACACCCCCCCCCCTTTCTCACACACACACACACACAAACATAAAAACAAAAGAGTGTGACGCCATTAGCATCCATTAAGAGGGGGATGAACCTCACCAGTGTTGTGTGGGGATGGGAGGGGGGGGGTGAAGGCTGGCTGAGAGGGTGTGGGAGGGAGGGAGGGAAAGAAGTGGGGATGAGAGGAGATAGAGAATGAGAGAGGAGTGAGGATACAAGGGTAGAGAAGAAATGAGGAGGGTGAGGTGGAGGAGAAAGGGAAAAGAGATAAATGATAAAAATATATATAACCAGGGAAAGAAACGATAAGAAAATAGGAAGTGGGTTCAGAAGAGAAGAAACAATGAAAAATATAAGTAGTAAAAAGGGAGGTAAAAGGAAAATATGCAGAAAATATGTGAAGGACAATTCAGAGGGACGGAGACATAGTTGTGGTTGATATTTAGGACAGACCTGTGCTTTGTGTCAAGAGGGAAAAGGAAAGATGCATTAAAGAAGTGAAGGATAGTGGAGGGGGACAAGGACATCTATAGCTTTGGGTGTCTGGATGGGTGGGGATGACTTGTACTTCGTGTCCCTCTGTCTGTGTGTGTGTGTGTGTGTGTGTGTGGTGGTCTACGTATCCCAGGGAGGGCGTAGGCGTGTGGAGGCTCTGAAGGGATAAAACTCAGAACCCGGACGGCAGCCAGACGGGGTACACTGCCAATTAGCCTCTGATGTAGACCGGTAAAGCAAGCACACCAACTGACACCCGCTTCCTCACTCCCAGACCAAACACTGATTTAATATGTACACAAGGTATCTTCATCGAAAACACCAGCTGTTGCGTTGGATCTAGACTTATATTCAATCATGTGGTATAGAAATATTTATACGGCTGGTTGGTTTCACGAGTTCACAGTTATCTTGTATCCATATTATCCTCTACAGATATTGACGCTCCTTTCAATCCTTAACACTGAGAAAATAAAGCCTAAATCTGACTACACTAAGACACTTTTAGAACCATCCACTGGCTATATACGGTGCACTATAGAGTCAACAGAAATCACATATAGGCTTCCTTGGGCAGCGACCTTAAAAAAAACTACCGGAAATACTGACTGTTTTGGTCTCACGTATATACAGTATGTCTTGACCTTCAAAATCTTCCTTTGAGTTGATTTACCTTTACCCAGTTACCATTAATTAAGAGCCCTATTTTATAGTGAAATAATTGGAGGCGAGTGATTCCTCCATACCCTTCCATTCAACAGCATCTACAGAGAGAGAGCGTGTTTCGCGGAGTGATATGGAGGAATCAGTCGCCTCCTATCCACCTAGAACCACATCAGAGGGCCATTAAGGTGATAATTCGCTTTTGTTACATTCGAGTGCCTTGATTCCTCCAAAATATGCCAGGAAACAGGACCATAGGGGCAAAAATAATGGTGTTCTGTTGCTAGAAAAAGTTTGGAGGATTCTGTTGCTCCAAATTTTACCAACAGCGAATTTCCTCCTTAACATGGTCCCTTCCCTTTCATCCAGGTTGCCAACAGCAGTCATGGCACCACAGCCTGAGTGATGATTATTTACCTTCCTCACTTCCTTATTGCGTCATCAAACTCAAGGTGGCCACTTATTATTTTTTATTTATTTTATTTTATTCCTTTATTACTTGATCTAACTAACTTGTCGTATTTAACACTCTAAAATGACTCTGATACACTTTTACGATTATTATAATAAATTGTAATAAAGTCACATCAGATAATTGATTGATTACAAGGATTATAATTATATATACTAAAATTACACTAAAATTAAAATAGTGTGTACACAAAAAATATATGTAAACCATCATTGACCTCTCCCTTCAACGCAACGACAATAATTATAGTCTTTGGTGTTGATTGATGGATTGATGGATGACAAATGTTAGAACGAGTATACCAGAGTAGATAGATAGAGAGATAGATACCCTTGTAGCTGAAGCCTTGGGATCTTGAGACACAGAGGGGAGAGTGCCAAGAGGAAGCGGTGGGTGTATCTGCGTCATTCCGTTACTTTATAGGGAAGGAAGGAAAATGGGACACAAAAAATTCTGCATCCATGTGTTTGGTAAGTGGAAAAAGTTATGTCCATCATAAGTGTATTATTATTACTTTTTCTTTGTACAGGAAGAAGGATTTATTATTATTATTATTATTATTATTATTATTATTATTATTATTATTATTATTATTCTCATTATTATTATTTTTATTATTATTGTTGTTGTTATTTTCATCCTGACTCGGTATCTCATAAAGGAAATGAAAAGGTTCTCATAATCAGATGTACCCTTTATAAAATGACGTACCAGTGACCTCGTAATGTTTTTCTAAGCTTCTTTGCCACGTGTCTGTCTTTGTCCTTACCACCTTCCCTGGCCCACTTGACTCTATATTGTCAACCTTGGCACATGAAACCCGTAGTGTTTTAAAACGCTTCCTTCCCATTTTCTACTCTGCATCTACAACGAGTTTTCTATGATCTTTCGTTCTCTAAAGGTTTCTACATTTGTCCCTATTACAAAACTATTATCACTGTATTATTATTATTATTATTACTATTATTATCATTATTATTAATATACTTTATCATTAATATTATTATTATTATTATCATTATTATTAATATACTTTATCATTAATATTATTATTATTATTATATTACAACTTATCACAACTCGTGTGTTAATATAATCTTTTCAATGGTTTAGTCCTATACGTTCTATACAAAGTAGTCTCAAGTGTCCAGGCCTTTTTACTTCCGTCTTACAAACTTACATCTCCTTCATAACAAACCAGCCAACAACAACAACAACCCAGGAGAATCGAGCTATAAAATTGAATCCCCCGGAATTCCCAAAGAACCTATAGTGGTCTTATCCTCAGCGAACTGGCTTTACCCAACTCTGTCGACAGTTCCTTATGGGTTGTCAGGACTGGCCAACCTACGACTCCCTTGTGTACCTCCCTGATGCCGTTCTCACACCCGGGGATACAGAGGATATTGGTGAGGGAGCTGGGGAAGAAGGGAAGGAGGGAAGGCAGGCGGTGGCTGGCTTAGAGAAGGTGAAGCGGAAAGGAGGAGAAATGGGGGCCACTGTCATGTACCATATTATTTTGTGAAGTGGAAAAAGCTTGGAAGGATTGGGAAGAAGGAGGGAACCAAGGTAATATAAGTATGTCTGAGAAGAAGGGATGAAAAGTGTTGGGAGTGGCGCAGGAACTAGGAAAAGAGGGAAATGCAAGGAGTGGAGTAAATAGGCTTAGGTGTGTGTGTGTGTGTGTGTGTGTGTGTGTGTGTGTGTGTGTGTGTGTGTGTGTGTGTGTGTGTGTTAGTCACTTTTTTTTCTGACCTGGTACAGAATTTGCTACAGAATAGCAAGACCGAAATTATTTTTAATTTTTTGACGCAATATTGATCTTTGGTTCAACTCTGCCCCATCCCTCTTACGAAAAGCACCTCCCGGGAATACCATCACGGGGAATGAACGTCGAGGACACATACGAGACGCGGGATTTACGAGTGTATGAATCAAGCAAGACATAGGAGGCGCGAACACACACCGAGCGAGACACAAGACAAACACAGGCACAGGGAAGGGACACAACTACCGTACTGTACCAACATACACACATACACACACACACACACACACAAACACAAACACACACACACACCAGGAAAAAGGTGTAGCTGGAGAGTGATGAGAGGTGATATGAGGTGATGAAGAAAGAGGGGCCCAATGTAAATCAAATACAAATGTTACTGATATGCAGGAAGGAATGCTACATAAGGAGTGATGGTGGTGGCAAACCATACCCTAACCTCGGCTATATATGTATGGGTGTGGGGGTTTGAAGGTAAGGCCAGGGGTTAGGGGAGCAGTTGACGTGCTTCCCAACACACACACACACACACGCAACAAGACCCCCCTCATCCACTATACTGGTGTGGAGGTGGCGGGAGGAGAGTGGAAGAGCTTGTTAATGGAGTGGAGAGCACTTGAGAACTAATGAAGGACCTTTAGTCACTCTAGTGGCTCGCCCTCAGGGATAAAGCTGATGATGATGGGAGGAGGGGGGCGTGTAACTGGGGGGGGGGGACGTGGATGCGAAAGAAAAAGAAATACACTTAAATACTGGCCATAAAATTGACAGGCAAAAATTATTAATGCAAAGCAATATTCATTTCGACAGATTACTGATCTCAGACAACACACAATTTACTTTCTTTGAGTTGGTGGGTGCAGTGAACATAATTAAGTATAAATGATGACCATGAGATTCCAAACTACACACCTGATGACGGTCGAAAAGCACTTTAATAAACACTTACGTGTAACAGGTGCTGGAGGGTTCACAGACTACGAGGTTTGAAAATGAGTGACACAACAAAGGACGAGGGAAATAATAGTGTGGTTAAAATAATCCGCAGATGAATCATGGATGAGGGAATAATTGCGTTTCAAATTGTCCAGAGATACATACAGTACCAACGTTTCGAAACCGTCGAAGTATAAAAGAATTAAAACTATTGTAGGAAACCGTCTGCACACATGAGTGGATGTCAGAGAACCACGTGCTGCGTCCTTAACATCGTCTTGGCCTCCAGGGTGAGATCACAGGCTCACTGAGAGGTTGTTGGGGGCCCTTAGAGACTCTCATTATGTCCCCTGCTATTATCAAAGGCGGGAGTGTTGGGGATAAAGGACGCTTCCCCCACAAACAAACTCCTTCCCTCACACACAATCACGGTGGCTTCAAGAACATTAAGGCTTTGTTGGAGTGTTGTGGAGGACGTTACGGAAGACATAACAAAGGGAAGCCGTTAATGGGAATACCTTGATCCGCATACCTGTGTAGATTAAACAAGTACAGAGACCTTGCATAACAATAAACCACATATTGTCAGATTTAACCTCAAAGTCTATTCCCTACGTTGTGTGCCTCTGTGTACTCTCTGTCTTAACAAAGAATATCATCTGTGAAGACAAAAATAACTTTCGTCTTCTTTGACAGATTTTTAGTTCTTTCTTTCTTAATAGATGTTGGACAGAGGAGAAGGTATACTGATTCCGGGTTTTTTTCCTCTTTAAGAGCATCACGTACGGTACGATACATGAAGCAAACCACATTACTGTACTGCACGTAAAATAAATAACTGCGCACATTATACAAGAAACAAAATATATATAAAAAAACAAACAATACATCTTAACACTGTCTGTAGGAAACAGAAATCATTATATTTTTTTTCCATATTACTGGGCACCATGGAAGGATATTATTCCAATTTCAGTTTCTGCATTTTTTACGCTATGCAAATATGAATCATTCTTCAATACTTTCCTTTCGGTAAAGAAGAAAATTTGTACAGTAAGAAGGTGGTGCAGGGATCTATTACCTCCAGCCTTCTCCAGTTACTGTGTTCTCCCTCAGGCAAACTCCGGCAACTAATTTTAATAAAAGGCTTACGGGAATTTTTCATAATACCTAACGTTGAGGAATTTCCCCTCCTAAAACTCCCTGAGCATGTTGAGGAGAGCCTGGAGGGTCACGGATTAACTCTCCTAATAACGCCCACGGTATTATGCATCAAAGATTTGATTTATTACTTGATTTTACTGTTCTTACACAAAAAAAAAATCGCGTCTCCATTCTGCTTTCAATAGTACTTCTACTGTATATTTTTTTGTTTACCATTCATTTTCTTCAATCATCCCGAAACACTGGAGTAAGGTGAGGGAGAAGGCAGGGAGGGAGTTGGAGCCAGAGATTGAGTTAGAGGGCAGGGATGAGGTTAGGGAGGGAGTTAGGATGCAAGGAGGGATTTAGGGGCCACGGAATGAGTTGGGTGGGAGGGTAGGGGGGGAGGCAGGGACGAGGTTAAGTAGGGAGTGAGTGAGGGACAAAGGGAAGGTACTCGAATGTAAATTTGACGTTTCAAGTGAAGCTGCGTCATTGCTTCTTCCCTTTATACCTTCTCCTCCATCCCTTCGCCCTCACCCTGTTCTGTCTGTCTTCCTCCTCGTTTATTAACCTCTCCTCCAGTTCCAATCCTCTGCCCTTACCTTCTCTTCCACCATCCCACGCTCACATTAGTTCCCTTCCCACCTACGATAAACAATTCTCTTAACTCATCATCATAATTTATCTCCTACGCTGAAAGGGATCAATGAATTATATGATTTCGAGCCACGTGTGTGTAATTTTACCACCGCTACAAGATCTAAACCACACACACACACACACACACACACACACACACACACACACACTGCAGCTGGTGGAAAGGGTAAAGGTGAGAGAAGCTAACTAGGAAGGAGAACCTGATGAAAGGAAGGCTGATACGAACATGAAAAGGGGATGATGGGAGATATGACATGGAAATGAACTGGGCCGCTGAGAGGGAGGAGGAAGAAGGAAGCCTAAGAGTGAAAAGGTGAAAATTTGGGAATGAGGGACAAAAAGAAGATGGAGAAAGATAAGAGAATGAGAGAAAAGGTAGAGAGTAGAGATACGATGAATTGGATTGAAACAGAGTGCATGATGAATGAGGGGAAGTGGTAAAATGTGGAGACTGAGTTTTACACATGAGAGTGAAGGCTGGAAATGTTAGGAAATAAAAGAGAATGGAGAGAGAGAGAGAGAGAGAGAGAGATGATGATGATGGAGGATAGCTTAGAAAGGCTTTTGTCCGGGAGAGGAGGGAAGCGAGAAGAAAGAGAAGTATGTTTTGACAGAGAGAGAGAGAGAGAGAGAGAGAGAGAGAGAGTTACAAGGAGTTACAAGGACAAGTAGCACCTCAAAAGGTCTTACGACCCATACCAAGGAGGTACCGTAGGTGTAGTAGTAGTTGCTAACTAATAGTGAGAGATAAAGTATAGTAAAGAGAAGGCTCTCCCCACCCACCTCTCCCACCCGCATTGCGGGTATGGAAATGGAAATGTACCTAACCCGGGGGAAAAAAGGCCGGACTAGGAAATTTGTGTATAGGAAAGGAGGAAACAATCCCTATAACTCTACCAGGCTTGGCAGAACTTTGTCTAACTGTTTCTTGAACTGTTCTATCGATGAACTATCAACTACCTCTGCTGGTAGCTGATTCCAGACATTGCAGATTTTATATGTGAAGAAATTACCTAACGTATTATGGCGGAAGCGTTTCAAGTCTAGTTTCCATCCATGGTTTCTAGTTGTATTAGTGTTTAAGCTAAACAGCCACTGATAATCAATGTTTTCATATCCACGAAGGATTTTGAATACTTCAATTAGTTGACCTCTCAAGCGTCTGGTCTCTAATGAGAAGAGACCTAGTGCCTGCAGCCTTCTCTGGTAGCCCATGTGTTTAATTGATGGGATCAGTTTGGTGGCCCTAGCCTGGACTCTCTCAAGCCTCGCAATGTCTTTCTTGAGAGTCGGCGACCAGAACTGCACAGCATATTCCAGATGTGGCCGAACCAAAGAATTGTACAGAGTGAGGACTATCTCTTTATTTCTAAATCTAAATTGCCTCTTTATATAACCAAGAAGGCTCTGGGCTTTCTTCTCTACTGCGAGGCACTGCTTGGAGAATTTGAGGTCACTGCTGATCAGTACACCTAAGTCTTTCTCCAAGTCAGTACTACTAATTTCACTTCCCAACAGAGAGTAACTGGCTCTCTGGTTGGCTGGACCTATGTGCATCACTTTACACTTGTCCAAATTGAATGGCATCTGCCATCGTTCAGACCACTTTCCTACTTTCTCTAGGTCTTTATGTAATTGTTCTACCTTTTCAAATGATGAAGCATTACACCCTAACTTGGTGTCATCAGCAAATTTTGCAATTCGACTGACAATGCCCACATCTATATCATTAATGTAGATTATAAAGAGTAGTGGACCTAGAACTGAACCTTGAGAGAGAGAGAGAGAGAGAGAGAGAGAGAGAGAGAGAGAGAGAGAGAGAGAGAGAGAGAGAGAGAGAGAGAGAGAGAGAGAGAGAGAGAGAGAGTGTGTGTGTGTGTGTGTGTGTGTAAGTGGGCGGCAGGCATCATCCACATGCGAACAAGATTTACACCAGATTTGTTTACGACATTTCTAAGGGTAGGGAACACACACACACACACACACACACACACACACACACACACACACACAGGTGGCCGCCAACACAGCCAACGACGTGGTTTCTCACATTGAAGGGTAGGGGTCGAGGGAAAGGTGCGCATTGAAAGTCGCGCAGGCAATGACAGGCTCCCATCTCCACAATAAAACCGACCTGTTTACTCCTTTATATTTCTGGGAACAATTCGCTTCGGCATTCGTGTAAAAAATCTCCTCTTCAATCAATTGTGTGTGTGTGTGTGTGTGTGTGTGTGTGTGTGTGTGTGTGTGTGTGTGTGTGTGTGTGTGTGTGTGTGTGTTTGGGGGGTGGGGTGGGGGGAGAACGTCAATTATAATGTGGACGAACTTATAAAAAACAATGTCTATGATTTCTTGGTACATAAAATTCAAGGAAGTCAGACCACTTATAGATACCTGGCAATAGTGTTTATATTTATGTAAGGATGTTGAATTGGGCAGTCAGTTCAGCCAAGTGTAAGATTAATGGCGCAGAAAGTTAACATGTTGCATATATAATAGGTAAGGTATAAGGAAAATCACTTACAGCCAGACTAAACACCATTAGTTCTTCAGTCTCTAATAATATTTTGTTGAAGCACTATGTTTTTTTTATCTAAAGAAATATTACTGCAGACTATACTGATATTAAACAGTATATACCGGTAGCGAATATCAATGCCTTAACAATTTTAAATCGTAGTTTTTCTGATGCCTTTTGAGCTTTCTCCCCGTTTTCCTGCTGGCTTTGACCATCTTCCATCTAATTAAAATAAGTGTGAAAATCGACTCATAAGATACTATAATTATGCCTATGGTTGGTTATGTATGCTATGTGAAGTCCAGGTGCACTTCCTTAATTAAGGGACCCTGTGATGTAGTCTAAAAGCTGGAGAAAAATTAGTCCTTCAAATATTGCTACGAAACACCACCTATAGGGTAGGAGCTTGTTTCGTGGCATGGTCAGGAGGAATCAGAAGTCTCCAATTTTATACACGATCACAGGGTCCTTAACTACATCGCATCAGCAAGTGTGCAAGAGGCAGAAATATTCGAGAATTTACTTGTAGCCCCCCGGGTAGACTTGGCCTCCACGAATGCTTTGAAGACACTATTTTTATTTTGGATACAATGACCAGCCTGTGCTTGAAGGAAGATATGCAAGCATCCAACCAACCCAACACAACAGCAGTTACTAATTGCAGGGACAGCAAACAATACCTCAGGGATAATACCAGGCAAACACAGACGGATCAGATTGTAAACTCATGAAAATCCCTGTGAACGTCCACTAATTATTATCTCTCAATTTCGGTCCAATTTCCAGGTGACTTGTACTAGTTCTAATCCTGTAATTTGTCATTTAATCAGAACAAATGTGAAGCACTCATGAGGTTAATACTCACTATTTCACTATATTTATATCTTATATAATGTATTACTCCTTTCTTGTGCAAACGAGTTAACAAAAGCCCGAGATAAAAAGATTAAATGCCACTACAATAAATAGTAACAAAAATAAACTCGCATGTGACGATTAAGGCGGATCTTCTCTGTAATGATGCATCGTAAAAGCAGCGACTGATAAAGGTCCAAGTGGTCTGCAACTAGAATCCCGTGCAGATCAAAACACCACTGTTGGCTCACATGCACAAACTCCACCAAAGCCTTTGTTTTCGTTTTCATCAGGTGGAACTAATATTAGCCCGAGGGAGGAAGCAAGGTCGGGACAACACAAGGCAAGAGCAATGCCCGGGTGGACAGGGTACACGAGGTGCCAGAACTAGCAAAACGAGGGACAGTTACAAACAAACAAAAATCCGCCCACACTCCACCTGTGTTAACAGAAAATTATTATTACGTGTAACATGCCTTCCATCGACGTGGATTTCACCTCTTGCATTTCCTCCTTTACAATAAATGATGAACGGTAAGGCATCAATGTCAGAAACATTCTTCTCTCAATGATTATCTGCGAATTTCAATTCGTGATTGTACAAGTAAGTTATAATATAATCCCAAACTCGTCAAAATATAAGCCACTCTTAGAAAATTCGTAAAAAAATAATACATATACTGTGCAGAGCATTATTTCGGAAACGATATAATAAGTCTACGGTCATAGCCACCGACATTTAACAAGCAGTTCTTAACAATATAAATTCCTTAAAGCAAAGCAGATACAAAGCTTTCCCAGTTTAAGTATAAATAATCTATTCTGCGGTGGTACAGATAAAAGGAACAAGTACCTACAATTGTCCTAAAGTATATGATTTACCTCCTTAAATCAAATAAAGTAACATCAAACAGCGGAGGAAGATAATATATAACATCACACGAACCTCAGACCTAATACACTACACTGGTTGGGCAAACATTCCCGTACTGGCCTCGTTGAGTGAGTAAGTGTGGCAGCCAAGGAGTAGTTTGTGGTTTTTTTCCCACGAGGTGTCTGGGAGGACGGCGAGGCTGTCTGGTTCACTAGATTAGATAAAGGCCGTCTGTCCGTCTGTCCTGACCTACATCTATCCCAGTCTGGTGTCTCAACATACCAGGTGGGAATGCTACAAGAAAATCCTGTCATCTTGGAGTTAGAACATACAATTGCAAAGTAACCTTGGAAAGTTTTTATACTCGTGAGGTGGATACAATAATTTTATTTTTTCTGGTGTCTTCACCCACATATCGGTTAGGAAGAAAACTATAAAATCCCATCCTCTTGGAGTTAGAAAGAGCTAAAACTAAGTAACATTGGGAACGTTTATGACTTTGTAAGATATAACTGATGAAACTCGTGTTATTATTAGTTTTCTGAACTTTAACATTAGACAAAGTATATCAGCCATTAATGAAACTATTTCCTCACAATATAACCCGAGCGAGCAATAAACTAGTTGCTTTGTTTTTATCTTCAATACATATTTTCATAAACAATTTTCCAATGAGTCTCACAGAGAGTGTCGCGTGGGTAGCAAGGCCTTTCATCGGTTCTACCTCTCAGTAAAATAATGTATAGAATTCCAATAGATGTTTTGATATTGAAAGGAAGTGTAAAAGGCGCAGCATCCAGTCCCCAGGAGACGAGTATGATGCAACACCAATATAAACAACAACACCAATGAGAAAACAAAGAACAATAAGCCACTCCCTTGCTCCCTCCACCAATCCCACTTTAGCGTGTATATATATATATATATATATATATATATATATATATATATATATATATATATATATATATATATATATATATACAGTATATATGTACGGCTTATTTTTATTTCTTGATTTGGTTTGTCGCAAATTTTTCGTATAAGAGAAAACTTTATATAACTTTTAAACTAATCAACAGATTGCATACATGGAACTGCACAAACATAGAAAACCTAAGTTATCTGACTGAGTAAATATACTAAATTGGCCTCAGTTCCTCACTCCCTCCGCCTGACAGTTGTTCGGAGGCAGATAAGGTTATTATTGATATTTTTGAGACATCTGAAATCATTACTGAGGCTGTCACGTGAAGAGCATCCTCACACCATGACGCCACTCCTGTTAGTGCAACATACGCATCTTGCACGATTCTATTTGATTTAGAGGAAATGCAGTTGTATTTTACGCAAATGCCAAGCCACACAATATTTCATGACCAAGAAAAAACTTTTGTCCACGACTTATGAAGGATGTATTGTTCATAAATTGGAGGGCATCTGATTCCTCCAAAATATGTCATGAAATAGAATTGTTTTGTGTTTGTGTTGCATTGTGACAGTGTGGAGGAATCGGTAGCATCCAAATTCGTCAACACATACATACACCTACAGTAATCAAAACACTTACCCGTATTGTTTTAGGAAGGATTCATTGATCACGTTCTTATCATTCTCGTTGATATTGTTGTTGTTATTGTTGTTGTTATTGTTGTTGTTGGAGAGCGATGTGATAAGCAGGGCGTCCCTGAACTTGGCGAGCATCTCCTGGCCTGTTTTGACCTGGGTGGGGGTGGGGGTGGGGGTCGGGGTGGGGGTCGGGGTGGGTGTGGTGCCCTCCTCCATTATGGTCTCCATCACTACTGTCTCCATATCCACAATGTTTTTCCTTAATGTTTCACTTCTGTCTTTCTTGTAAAGTATTATTGATTATCACCAAATGTGTCTTGAGGATTTATTGGTCGATTACTGTTTGTTCAGTTTTTGTATATTAGTCCTTTCGTTTCAGGTAATGAATGATCAGTTTACGAGTTCTGAAAGAGAAATTTAGTATACCTACTGTTAATATTATTTTCCCTCATAACCGAATGGACTCTATGCAAGGAAGTATTAACGCATTACAATTTCGTCTATAGATTATATACAATTCAGAATCCGTATCTCCTGAAACCTAAGCTAGATTCATCTCACCCATACCCCGGCCCACCTACGCCAGCTGCACCACGGAGCACAAATACACACAAACAAACCATTAGGGCCACATAACTTTAGTCTATGGAACTAAGTGTGCTATGATGCCTATTAATAAGACGAGGGACCCACACAACCCAGCGTGACGTCAGCATAAGTGGAGGCGGGAGAGGCGGGATGCCCACCACAACTTTGACGTAACAAAATACTGAGAACATGAGTGGCAGTAATGTGGAGTCACAAAACATATCGCTCTAACAATTTACAATAATTGTGGGCTGCCATGCATAATGCTCCGGAGCAGGTGATGGAAATAAATCTAACACAACAACGAATAATGAATGAACTGTCATGAAAAACTACGTGTTATGCTTATACACAATACAATTCGCAGTACCCACAGCTCAAAAATTAATGTATTTACCCTGCAAGATCCAGAAATATAACAATATTGATGGTGAAACAAGACAATGAATCTCTGGTTATTATTATGCTTATATACTTCCCATTTTAGTGTACGATATTATCGTATATCAATACAGTATATCTAAAAAAAAACTTAATATCAACTCTCCAGTAGAGTAAATCAGTTCCTGGAGCACAGTAGCAGCACACAGGACCTCCACACTTCACAGTTCACAAGGAAGTCAATTGTCTTCAACAGAACACTCGCTTATCAGAGTTATTGAAAGTCACAAACACAAAGAAAGTCAGAGGATATTGAATTCTGTCACTACACTGATGTTGTTTGCAAAGTGCTAACTTGACGCAGCGTGAGTGAGTGGCGTGTGGAAGGAGTGAGTGCCAGCGACGTTGTGGCACTACTTGGCATAAAGTACTGTACAGGTCAGAGTATCGTACCTCCACGTCTCACAACTCTTAGTTCCTGCAGTAGGACTGAGCTCGAGGGACGTCTCTTTCACCCTAAATGCTGCTGGTCCTGGCTAGTCTCCAGGCGATCACACCGAGAGGCGCAGTTCTTGGGCCAGCGGCTGTCTCACATGGGGGAAGGCGGGGGTGGGGGAGGGTATGTCTCTCTTGGGGTAGGTACGGCGGGGGAGGGGGGAGCACCAGTCATGGGGGTATATCTCAATTGGGATAGGTAAGACGGGGTTGGGGTTGGGGGTGCAGCAGTTATGGAGGGGTGAAGGTACAGGAGTTGAGGGGGGGGGGAGTTAGGGTTGGGTAGGCACTGCTTGGATGGTGGGTGTAACAAGTGAGAGGGGAGGGGGGGAGGAGCGGCTAACCCACATGTTGAGAGTGCGACTGACCGAGTTGGCTCATCGTCCATTTGCTGCACGTCACCTTACACACAAAATGTCTCAACCAGTTGTCACTTTTACCGTCTCAAAACAATCACGTCTCAGTTCTGTGTTTATGTATGGTATCGGTATCACCTTCCTTAACTATATCTTACAGCGATACATCCTCACAATTGTAATCCACTGGTCCGGGATACGAACACTTGATATTACTTACTATTTTAAATGACACAAAAATCTAACCATTTCCACAAAGCAAGAGCGATGACTATGAGCAACTTGGCCTCTGTTCTTGGTGTGAGGGAGGAATTCCCCCGCCTTTGTATAATGTTTCTTCACACAGACTCATGAGGGGTAGAGGCAACTTTAAGGAATCCCAAATAGCAAATATCTACATAAAATTCCCCTGAGTGGTAAACCAAATTATGACTCAAATACCTGGTAGTGTAAAAATTAACACCATCTTCACTTGCGTGGTGGGTGGGAAAACGTCAATTTGAGGTGGTTGTGAGGGGCAAAAAATTGATGTGGGTGGGTGGGAGGGTGAAAAACTGAGGTGGCCTGATGTGCGGGAAATTGAGCTGGGTGGGTGAGAGGATGAACAATCGAGATGGGTGTGAGTGGCGAGAAATAATTGATGTGGGCGGAGAGTGGGGCGTCAAGGCCAGCAGTCAAGAAGCCAGATTAAGTGTCTGACTCCAAGATAAAAAATTGGATGCATGACGGTGATGAGGCAAGGCACAAAGGTCTGATGGTGGTGGTGGTGGGAGTTGATTCGTAAGTAAGGGTGTTGGCAAGAGGTCCAGGGTGAGGGAAGGAAGGAAGGAGGGAAGGAAGGTGGGTGTATTGTAGGTGGGTGGCTGGCAGGCAGTGGTTGGTGGGTGGGAGTGATGAGTGGCATGTGTGGGTGTTGATTTATGATCGCATGCAAGATGAAAAATGTGTGTGTGTGTGTGTGTGAGGTGTTTATTAATGGGAGACCTTTAACGGTTGAAGCAATCAGTACGTGTATACACTTGGGTTGTTGCGTTGTTTGTGGGTGTTTGATATATGGAAAGTCTGGTGTTGTGAGGGTGAGGAAAAACAAGCGTTGATAAGTCAATAGGACATGACGAACGAGGGTGACTGAGATGATGTATAGTGACGAGAGAAGCGAGTGAAGGGGAAGCTACAACAAGTGAGGGGGCAACTAGTGAGGGGAAGTGGTCAGAAAGTGAAGGAGAAGGGAGCAGGGAGTGTATGGAGAGGGCTGGATGGGGGCCGAGTGTGAGGGATTGTGGTGAGGGGGCTGGGTGGGGGCAGGGAGTGAGGGAGGGAGGCTGGGTGGTACAGTGATCCTCCGGGTTATTTCTGTACATCAGTGAGTGGGGCCCGACCTGGCTATTGCATAAGCGATGATACCACTGCAGGCTAATTAAACGCTCCCAAATCTCTCTCTATGTACCTCGCTTTTATTTTTTTTCCTGCAGAGTAATTTTCTACACTAATATATTACACATCCTTCTGGTTTATGCAGTCTCAGCCGTGTAGCCATTTTCATTACTGGTAGTGAACTAGAACACCAAAATGGTACCAAATTAAATTTATCTGAACTGTTTGTTTGCCTTTCTTCATTATACGTGTTCATTCTAATTTATTAAACTTTCAAAATGGACAGATATGAAGAGATCACTTTACATATTCAATTCATTAGTACATAAAATTATATCACTCCAGGTAACGAGTTTCATACGGATATCTTGTCATGTATGTTTACACATTATATAAAGCTCAAGTCAGTATAATCCCCTGTTTTTTTAGTGTTATTGATATTCTTTGCTTCTTCTCCTTTTAGCAACTGAATTTTGTGCCTCTTTCCTTGTCTCCGGTGCTTTTCTCGCTCCATTTCCTTGCCCCAACACCACCTCCCTCCCTTACCTTCAACACGTGCCAGCATTTGTCTCACGGTATCACTTTCAGTTTTAACCTCCCCTGTTTTGGGATCAAGAAGCGGTGTATTTGATAACTCTCTTCACCAACCTGTATTATCATAGTCCGTTCTCAATATAATTCATCAACGTGACAACTAAAGGACTGAGATGTTAAGAGCCAATGAATGTCGAACTAATATTATCATAGTCCGTTCTTAATATAATTCATCAACGTGACAACTAAGGGACTGAGGTCTTAAGGGCCAATGAATGTCAAACTACATACCCTTATTACTGTCCAAGGTCTCAATGTCATATAACACAAACATAAATAATGACATACGGTACACTTATTAGCCTATCAGATTTTATGTTCTACTTTATATGTGTACAATTATATTCTTATCCGGGTGTTACATGACAAATCTTACGTTCTGTCTTACGTGTATCACTTTTTTCTTATCCGGGACTTACATAAAAAAGGTTCAAGCATGAGATAATACTTGTAAACACATACACGGAAGTAGAGATACATAATTATGTTTGTACCCTGTGATACTTTTCCTCTTCCTTCGCCTGTAGGGCAAAAACTAAGAAAAGAAGTAGTCAGATGAGGAGGAAGAGGTTGAGGATTTGGTTGACACTGTTAGCTGCAGTCTTATATAAACACAAGTTCGTCTCCGTCCACTATTTTGTGACCAAAAATATATATATTTGCTAAGTTACGTCCCCACAAAGTCGGTCGGTTGGTCGGTTTTAGTTCACACAAATTCGAGTTCGACAGAAAGAGAAAGTCAGTAGTTAGTCAGAGTAGATATCATTGAGTAAGGTGACTGAGTAGAGTATAATAATTTATGAGTAAGGTGTAAATGAGTAGGGTAAATGAATATATAGGTAACAGAGAGTATGACGAATTAGGAGGGTGAATAGGGTGAATAATTACAGCAGATGGGTCAAGAGCGACGATAACAGTAGGTTGGTTATAGGTCACTGGGCTGGGCCACTACACACCACACCAGACACCACAGTAATCCACGACCCAGTACCCTCGATTCTACTCCTCACCCCCCAACCTCCTGAACCCCACCCCTGTGTATTCATTAACTCCTCACCCCTCAAATCCCCCCTCTCCTATGTATTTCTTAACTCCTCACCCCCAACCCCTCCAATAAATTCCCCCACTCCACCCTCTGTAGTCCCCGAGCCTCTCCCCAATACATTCTCCTACTCCACCTCTCACTCCCCACCCTCAGTATTCCCCACTTCACCCCGCTCTCTATATCGGCCCGTCCCTCGCACCCCATCTGCTGTTGCCCCCACCCACCCCCATTCTCTAAATCCCCAACCCCTCCCCTTAACATCCCTATCCCAACCACTGCTCCGGCCCAGTATCCCTCCTCCCCTCTACCTCCCCACCCAACTCTACCCCTCTCGTCCCCTCAAACCCCTTCCCCTCTACCTCCCCACCCAACTCTACCCCACTCGTCCCCTCCACTTCCTCACCTCACCTCACCCAGACCCACCCAGCCCTTTACACCCCATCTGTTCTTCCACGTACCGTACTACTTATTTTCACTGACATGTTTTTATCTCTAAACTCAGACGTACTCATTTTTCACTTGGTCTGATTTAGGTCTATCTCAACAGTACTTCCTTTCTTCCCGTCGGTTTGATATATTTTTTTCTTTGGACTTGAACTCGTTTTCTATTAAGAATCACATTTCGCATCTTGTACAATGTTTTTACTTATCCTTTGTTAACTATCGAGTATGCATATTCTCCAATCACCTCGTTAATTAAGTCATATCGACTAATGTTATCGTGGGAAAAATTCTAAGACACTAAACTAATATACAGTAAATTAATAGACAGTAATAATATAATAAAATAATCTATAATACCTAAAACCAACTCTCCTATTTTCTGCTCCAATTCTCAAACTCACTCATCCTCTGAACCCTCTCCCTCTCTCATCCACTTCCCTCCCACTCCACCTTACACTCCCTCTCTTAACTTGTGGATAAAGTTACAGGAAGACTGGAAGACACAATTGGTTTAGAGGTCGAGAGGTAATGGGAAAAGGCAAGGAGTGTTTTGAAAGGCAACATGAACCCTTTTCTGCCTGACTGGTGGAGAGTGGGAGGGTAAGTGTGTGTGTGAGGGTGTGTGAGTGTGAGGGTAAGTGTGTGTGTGAGGGTGTGTGAGTGTGAGTGTAAGTGTGTGTGGGAGTGTAAGTGTGTGTGGGAGGGTGTGTGAGTGTGAGGGTAAGTGTGTGTGGGAGTGTAAGTGTGTGTGGGAGGGTGTGTGAGTGTGAGGGTAAGTGTGTGTGTGAGGGTGTGTGAGTGTGAGTGTAAGTGTGTGTGTGAGTGTAAGTGTGTGTGGGAGTGTAAGTGTGTGTGGGAGTGTAAGTGTGTGTGGGAGGGTGTGTGAGTGTGAGGGTAAGTGTGTGTGGGAGGGTAAGAGAGTGTGTGAGTGTAAGTGTGAGAGGGTAAGTGTGAGTGAGTGAGTGAGTGAGTGAGTGAGTGAGTGAGTGGTCCCCTTGCCAATATCAGCCCCACATGTTTATCATCTTGACCATCTGTGTCCACACATGGTGAGTGAGGGAGACCAATTTGAGACCTGCCTATGTGCAATAAATTTATTCAATATATATCATGTGTTTACAGTGGGTTTTGACCGAAATTTTCCCATATCATCCCACGGAGGAAAATAAACACTAGTGGAATACAAATATTATACGTCAGCATAAATCTGTCCCAGTATTTACACAAGGAGAGACAAATGTGGTGGTCTTTTATCACTAGTGTCTGACCCAGAGTAGAGAGCCAAGAGTGTACACCTGCAACACACCAGTTACAGCCACTATTTTTTTTGGTCCACTCCCAGTTAACCAAAAAAAAAAAAAAAATTAGAATGATGAAGCCGGAGTGAGCGAATATCGGAAATCCCTAAATTGAAGACAACATTTTTCGATACGGTGGCAAGATTGGGTCATGAGTCTGATAACGAAATGTGGAGCCAAAGTGCACACCACACCTACTCTATTTAAACTAAGCTTTGAAGTGGGCCAATGGAGTGATTCCTGTTGAGTAACACGTACCGGTAGGCCATCAGAAGGTGTAAAGTTTAACTAATACTTGCCGAAGTAATGGAGCTTTGTAACACGATCAAAACAGAGCCAAGGGAACGAATCACCCTTGGGGACGAATCACCCTACAAGCCCATCTGAAGCCTTCCTTTGATAACCCGAGAATTACGATGAAAACCTCAGCTGGCAGGCAGCAAAGAAGGGACGCAAGTAGAACACGTACCTACACACATGTATACACACATATTGTACATACAAGCTACATATACAATACATATAGGGCACATGTACACATATATTACAGTATATATATTTATATATACTCAAGTACACACACACACACACATACACACACACACACACATACACACTGACACACCTGCGCGTACTGTGTTGTAGGTCAGGGCCACGACACACACAGCCGCCGTCGGAGCTGTAACATCACCTGCCAGGGAAGTGTCTCACTCTAAGAGGCCGGCATTTCCCGCCTCACTACCCCTCCCCCCATCCCCCGATCACAACAACAACCACAAAAATTAACAAAAACAGCAAAATCAGAATTGAAGCAAATTATATGACCCAAACAAAAATCATGAAGTGAACAAAAACAGCAAGAAAGGAGAAAAACATTAAAAACAATACAAAAAAAAAGCAACAATGCAAATTAATAGAATAATACTCATAACATCAACAAAAACAACGACACAACAACAATGACATAGAGAGCACTAATCCTAACTACTCGTCTTGTTTACAACACGTCAACTTCCACTGACTTACATCCAATAAATAACTATATAGGACTTTATATCTATGTTGAGATTATGTTATGCGATGTGACCCAATGATAATCCAGGAGGCCGAAGACGTCTTTTTAAACAAGGTCGCGTGTAGAGAGATTAATGAGGTCGGAAATGATGCAAGACTGTTCTGCTGGAGTAGAGTGACAGGTGGTGACAGAGTGAAGTGTAAAGAGTGTCTCGATCCATCTTGGGTGCCTCACGACCTGTTGCCCTCAGCTGTACCTACAAAACCCGTGGGAAGCCTTGAAGGGGAAGGGCACACACCTACATGGTCAGTTCATGGGATATGAACATGACCATGTCTTCATCTGACACAGAGAGAATAACTTGGAAATCGAATGACTTTATTGAGCTGACCACTCCCATCTATCACTCAGTACTCACCACGATTTATAAGGCAATGTTTACAAGTTCGGTACTTTTGGGAAATTCATTCTAGAAGTGGAGGGAGTTGCTACCAGGGTGGGATACTGGGAAATCCAGTGTGTCCAACTGTCCATCTCGTTGCACCAGGTGATATCACTGGGTACATTATTCACAGGTCGCCTCCACCAGTGGCCACCCAACTGGAATATTCTCAGGGCGGGCTCTCACACTCCCCTCCTCTACCCACTCTCTCACACTCCCCTCCTCTACCCACTACCTGCACCTTAGCTCAATTAAGGGAGTCATCTCTTTTGGTCTAAATGGAGGGTCACTGTTTCCTCCGCTCTATGCCAGGAAACAAAATTAGAAAAGGGGATTTGCTTCGTAACATAGTAAGGGGGAAATAGTATCTTTCGAGAAGAGACGATCTAGGATAAGTTGGTGTTTTGTTTCTTGATTCAAAATGGATGAAACGACAGCCTTTACTTCGCGGAGAACATCACCAACCTCACAAGTTGGTAATACAATACGTGGTCAAAATAATTACATACCGGTAGTAGTGAAAATGTACCTATTGCTTCCCATCTTTAAATTCATTTCCACTATTCCTTCCCCTCCTCACTTCCCTGCTGCCAGTTCCGCTCTCCATTTTCCCGTTCAGTGCGTCGTTGTGTGTTCATTCCTCCCTCGTCACGTTGGTCCCACCTCTTTCATCACTCTAAACAATTCCATCAGACCTTCCTCCCTTCTTTCCTTCCTTCCTACTTTTCCGGGCATTTGGTGTCCCACGTAATTGTGTGTGTCTGTTTACTACCTCTGCATCCGCTAAGGGAGCCGTTTTGTATTGGCGAAATGGAAGGAGACGAATTCCTCCAAACTAAACCAATAAACAATATCATTCCATGTATGTACTTAAGGGATCTGTGTTATAACAGTTTGGAGGAATCAGCATCCCTCAATTTTGCCCACAGAAGTTGACCCCTTAACAACAACCTGTGTGTGAGCAGATGGTCGCCTCACACACACACACACACACACAGACACCCTCGTCTCTATGTTAACGCTGCCTAACGCTTCAGTGACGTTAATTAATAGCGCCGGCTTGGGTAATAATAGCAAATTCAGATTGCAGCAGCCGTAGTGATGATATTAATGTTGACTGGATACAGTGATCAAAATATTAGTAAAGACTTCCCTTTCAAGACGACAGCAGACTTAATAAACTCTATCATTTAAACCCTATCCTTAATAAACCCTATTATTATATGAACGAGCATCACAATGTTTATGTTAAAAAAAAAAAAAAAAAAAAAAAAAAAAAAAATAACATAATATATTTTTTTTTTAACATAATTTTTTTTAACATAATAAAAAAAAAATTAACATAATAATTTTTTTTTAACATAATAAATATTTTTTTTTAACATATTTTTTTTTTAACATTTATTTTTTTTAACATAATATTTTTTTTTTTTTACATAATAATTTTTTTTTTAACATAATATTTTTTTTTTAACATAATAAAAAAAAATTGTTAACATAATAAAAAAAAAATTAACATAAAAAAAATTTATAATAATAATAATAAAAAAAACATTAACATAATAAACATTTTTTTAACATAATAAAAACAAATTAACATAATAAAAAAAAAATTAACATAATATTTTTTTTTTAACAATTTTTTTTTTTAACAATTTTTTTTTTTTTTTTTTTTTTTAACATAACATAACGAGGGAAGATCTCCCATAGAGTATACTGGTAGTAACTGAAATGAGTCGTCGTGGCTGGACATACTGTAATGAGGGTATAATGGGGGCTGGGGGGGCGGGGGGGGGGGGATGTTTTTTTTTCAGAATATGACTTGAATTCGATTATCACTTAATTTGATGAATTTTTAAAATAGCTTAATTCGTTGATTCTCGAAAATCATCTAATTAGCTGATTTTCGAGTATCACTTAATTTGCTAATTCTCGAAAATCACTTAAAGTAAAGATTATTTTCATATGTAGGTTATGCTGATGTGTGTTTTGGGTTCCTTCATTCAGGAATATACTTGCCCCAGTTTACAATAATAAAAATACATGTAAGCTTGGAGCCCTCAGCAGCACCTTTCATTATTTTGTGCTTCATCAAATGGACTTCCTACTTATCAACGAAAAATTATCTTTAAATCATTCATCCATAGTTTTCTCGAGAATTGTCTGGCTTTAAAAACATTGCCCAGTTTACTGAAGATATTCGGGTGATGTGTGGAAAGCTTTACCTCCGATGATGGCATGGTCGTTGTAACAAACCCAAGCTTTGACTGAAGTTTACTATACCAAATTTCTTAACAAAATGGCCCCGAAAGATTCTAGGGGTGAACTTAGGGTTTTTACATAAAGAATGAATATGATACTAAGACTTCATTGATGAGAAAAGGTTACTTTAAGGAGGTTTCCTTGGGTGTATTGTTCTTCCTCCCTTATAGCTCAGGCCCCAAATTATAGGAAAGAATTAAAGATTTGCAAGATTTTAAACAATTAAATTAAACAATACAAGTAAATAACAAGTAATAATAATTCTGCCCAGACCTATTAAGATTAAACGTAAATTAGCAACACAACAAAGAATATCTGGCAGGTTCATAAAAACATACAAACATTTAAGAACAAAATTAAACAAGAAAATAATTAAATTAAAATAAGGTTATAATCACGATAAACTGTTCCCATATTAAGATGTGGGAAGATCGTAGCTTGATGTCCGTCAGCACACAGGGAGAGAGTACAATCCTGGGAGACCGACACTGGGAAGGAGTTGGTTAACACTGCCCATGTTGGCTTTGGCTTAGCCAGACATTACCTCGGTTCCATTATTATAGTAGGACTGGTAACTCCCAAGAAACACTCTCTCCCTCTGTCGGTCATAGACCGAATTAATGTTGAGGCTTCGAATCACTCGAGGTGGAACAACAGAATGGGGTCGAGACCATGAGTCCGTAACAGTCGTGTTGCAGCTGCACTAAGTGACAGAATAAAAACAAACTTGAGAGATATGAAGTGGTGAGAAGCAACCTCATCTATAATTATTTGGTCACGTACACTTACATAGACGTATCCACACTTACATAGACGCATCCACACTTACATAGACGCATCCACACTATTACAGACGTATCCACACTTACACAGACGTATCCACATTTGCACAGACGCATCCATATTGCATAGACTTACAGTATTTACATTTGCACAGACATATCCACTTTTCCACAGACGCATCCACACTTCCACAGACGTATCCACACTTCCACAGACGTATCCACTTCACTTCCATACTTCTACAGACGTACCGTATCAACACTTCCACAGACGTATCCAATTTAAAGTATAAAAGTGAAAATTAAAAATAAAGTGTAAAACAAGGAGGACAGGGAACCATGGTGGGAATAGGCCTATCTGGGTGTGACGTTAATTAATAGAAGCTCAGCGGCCTAAGGGAGACACCTGGTTCACTATACATGTACACCAACACGTATAGGCTGTAAACAACTCACTATACTGTATATGCAATTCACCAAAGGGGCCAAACTGAGCCGCAACATTGGTCCCCTAATCTACGCTAGTGTTTGTTGTTATTTTTTTTTTTGGCAGTGTTTTGCAGGAGTAGCGGTAACTTCAAAATTTATCCAACGACACCTGACCACTACACACACACATCCTTGGCTGTCCACAACACATGATAACAACATTGTGAGTAGCTGAGTCACAGATAAGGATTCTTCTCTCTATACAACGCTGACCGATAAACGACTGTGTAGTGTAGTATTTAGGACACTACTATCTTTACACCTGGTCTGAATTAAGGTTGGCGTGATGAGGTGAGAAGATGCTTAATGGTCTCTCTACCTTCCTCTGTGTAAAAGCAGCAGCAAAACGTCGTCAATAAATAATGGCTCCTGCTCATACGGTGTTGTTCTTAAACCATTCTGTCAACAAGCAAATGTATCTGTTTCTATTCACCTTGAAGGAAAATAGATAGCAGCCAGGGAGGGATAAACTATATATATATATACATTTTTCCATGGCTCAGAGAAAATTACAGTACCGTGATAAACCTCTGAAACTTTATAAACTTTTTTTTTTTTAAGAGAGCGGAGAAGACTAAGCCCCGTGATAAACCCTTGCATGAAACTATATGAACTTTTTTCCAGGGGTCAGAGAAAAGTGCATTAGCGTGATAAAGCTGTGAATTGGAGGGTACTTGCTGACACCAATACCATGGGGTCACCTCGTCACCACAAAAAGCAACAATGTGGTAGTAAATCTAAACTCGGGTTGTATTTGTCGTGTCCAGAGGGGAGCCGCTGCTGTTTGTTGGCTTGGAGTCTGACTAAACTAAACTAGATCCCTTTGATAGATTTTTTTTCGTCCCCTGTCACTATAAAGAGAGAAACAGCAAGGGTAGAGAGGTGCTTTTATCATCCACTGACCCAGTTTCCAGCTACAATATTTACACTCACACTCACTGCCTCAATGGCCCCACTTCCCAGACGTCATAACCACTATTCATATTCACAAGGAAGCGCCAGTGTGTGTCCTCTTATCCTCAAAACAACTGTCAAAATAAACTAGTTTCTAATGCATCGCATGAAAATGCTTTAACTTTGCAGGCTTTGGCGAATTTCAGAAAGTCGATCAATTAATATGTTCGTTTAGCCCAGACATAAATGTTAGACCATCTCACAACCACTAAATTAATTTAAGCCCATTACTTTCCGTAAGAATTATGGAATTCAAATTGCCATATTGTAAAAATCATTTATGGTAACGTCTGTGCATTTCTAAAACAAGAGATCATCATGCATCACGGTGTAATAAAAATGCAATGCCATTAAAGTGTTTCACAGCTCCAATTGTAAAAAATTCCAACTTGCAGCGCAAAGATTTCTCAGAGGTGATAATGACTCTGCTGCAAAATACGAAGGATTTTCCCTGAGCTTAACAAGGTTGCTTAGTAAGTCTGGAAACTCAAGTCAAGAAGCAGGGAATCTCGACCATATTTCTTACAAAGTCATAAGCGCTGAGGAGGCAGGTGAAACCCCCTGTAATGCTAATGTTGTCACTCTATGTAGTCCCAGAAAAATGCCCCTACTCGTCTACTCAAATAAACTTGTTTTCTGGCATAATCTGAAGGAATCAATAGCTCAAAATAAAAGTGAGGGGAAGTCAGCATCACTACATGGTAGGCTGGTGCTATCAAAACTAACAATATATAATCATTTTATTTGCGGGTTTATACTGGTGGGTGAATCAATACGTTTATAATGAAAAGACCTGTTTATAATCAATAGCATGGTATTGGGACTACAATATATTTTTCAAGAGTTGTATAGAAATCCATTGGTTGATAGATTTTCCTCATTGGTCATCCCTGTATTCACTCACTGATAAACACACCATGGAGGTCAACAGCCCCATTGAATTCCACCACCATTTTATGCACGCTAACAGGTTAATCGAGTGTTATATTATTTTTTTCTATATTGCAAAAGATGAGGATTAATTGCATGAACCCCTCTTAACGTCCTCGCCTGTAAAATGAAAACAATAATAAACATGTGTGAGGTCCAAAAGTAAGTCTAATTTCGTTGGAGATAACTAACACCGGTGCATATGAAGGAGCATAAGTCGTAGAAATATAGATGAGGTTACAGTGATCCAGATTTGTCAGACTATCACCTGTTGTTGTCATATATTCTCCAGCTTCATATTCACAATTAATACAATCCCCAACACTCATAGGAACCACCACTAAACATCATAGAGTTAGGTTGTCTAGCCCTCACTCCTATATAGATACCCATATTAATTAATTTTCCACCTATAAGTGTACATATAAAGTATATCATGAATACACGGGAATTAAAACGTCAGGTATGTATGTATGTATGTATGGAAAATTATATGTATTGTATATGTATGTGTAGAGAGGAGATAACATTTATAACAGCGAAATTAATTTATCCAAACGAAATAAACTAATCATAAATTGGGATGGGGACTGTGATGGTAATTTAGTGTGTGTGTTTGTGTGTGTGTGTGTGTGTGCGTGTGTGTGTGTGTGTGTGTGTGTGTGTGTGTGTGTGTGTGTGTGTGTGTGTGTGTGTGTGTGTGTGTGTGTGTGTGTGTGTGTGTGTGTGTGTGTGTGTGTGTGTGTATGTGTGTGTGTATGTGTGTGTGTGTGTGTGTGTGTGTGTGTGTGTGTTCATGATTATATTTGTCATCTTGTTTGTGCTTGTATAGTACAGTCACGGCTAATAGTTTATACACACGGATTAATTAAAAAGGTGAACGTAAATGAAATCATAAAAAAAAAAAAAAAAAAAATGTAAAAAAAAAAAAAAAAATTGCACGACACAGTAACGCTTCCGTGTTCTATATACCGTATTTTTTGTTTTGTCTGCAACTGTACACGCTGCATTGCACATGTATACCAGCCTTTGATAAACACTTGTAATGTGAAAATCATATGGCATAATATTGTCGTAGCTTTCAATGAGATCAGGTCATTTAGGCGGGGAGGGAAATTACAAAGAGAAATCATTGTATTGTTGGGAACGTATGATAACTGTAATGATGATTTTATCCTCGGATCCTGTTATTATTATTATTATTATTATTGTCCCACTTATTATTGTTTTACCATCATGGAAATTATTTTTGACTATAAGTATAATTAATCATCAGTATTTTCCTTTATCATTGTCAACATTCTCATTATCATTATTTCTTTTACATTTTTAAATTTTGTGAATCGATAGCACATTTCTGTAACACAAATTCCTTAGTAATGTAACGTTAAAGGGGTGGTATACTTTTGGTTAATTGAAGCGCCTTTATTCCTCCAAAGTATGCTAGGAAACAGAACCAGGTGAACAAATATAATGGTGCCTTGTTGCTTGGATTAGTTTGGAGGAATCAGTTGCTTCAGATTTACCAACATTATACTTTTCCCCTTCAAGACATTTTTCAGCTCCATCCGAGTCGCTATTTCTCAGAGCCCAAATCTCCTCAGGACATCTCAGACGACAAGATGCGACACAGACGAGAGTGAAGAAGGCGACACAGACGAGAGTGAAGAGAGTGACATCTTCTCCAGCACAGTATTTCTCTATCCCTGAGCTGAGCCCCGTGAACAACACTCAGCTGCTGGGGGAAGTGGAACCAGCACGCCACATCAACCAAGAAGGTTTTTTTTTTTCAGAAGCTATATCCTGTACGAACAGACAAGGTGACACATACATACAAACATACATACAGAAAGACGCAGCGAAACATACATGAATATATACATACATACATAAAGAAAGACGCAGCGACACATACATATACATACATACAGAACGACGCAACGACACACGTACATACATACATACATACAGACGCAGCAACACATACATACATACAGAAAGACGCAGCGACACATACAAACATACAGTACACACAACCCTACGGCCTACACACATATATGTACACAAACGCCTTGCCAGCGACTTCTTTCTTTCTGTCTATACGCCAAAGGCCAAATGACAAGGTGAAGTGTTGAGATAATGTTGTGATGGAGGAGTTTTGGTGGCCAACGATACGGCAACTTCCTGAGGCTAACCAACCAACTCAGGCGAACAGAATGAAGAGGGGGAGAGAAGAGAGAAGACTGCCTGGTGCTACAAAGAATTTATACCGAGAAAAGAGAAGGAGACAGAGAGAAGGAAGAGCAAATACGAAGGAGAGATACCGAGAAAAGAGAAGGAGACAGAGAGAAGGAAGAGAGGAAGAAGGGAGAAGACTGAGAGGTACCACAAAGAATTTATACCGAGAAAAGAGAAGGAAACAGAGAGAGAAGGAAGAGCAAACACAAAAGAGAAGGAGACAGAGAGAAGGAAGAGCAAACACGAAAGGAGAAAAGAGAAGGAGACAGAGAGAAGGAGGAGTAAACACGAAAGGAGAGAAGATGAGACCTGGGGGAATAGAGGAAAGGGATTGATTGATTGTCTTGCATGGGTACTATTGGGAAATATATGAGTAAAGTCGTGGAAAATACATATATGGTCGAGGAATACTTTATTTATATGTACAGTCGCGGACACATGAAACAAGACACACTTCAGACGGGGGCCCATTGTCAAGCATAGAATATATTACAGAACGCATTATTGCCTCTACACACACACACACACACACACACACACACATACATAACGTCTCATCTTATATCCTATGCTCAATTAGCCCCCCCCCCCCCCCGTTTTCATGTGTGTCTGTTTCATTTGTCCTCAACTGTACATCCCTTGAAGCTCATAACTATCACCTGCTCTCATTCATTATAAATCTAAGCTATATCAAACTCAAACTCAGCACAGCAGCATCACAACAGTGCTAATAATAATAATCTAACTTCCCAGAAACTGACTCACCTATATTTTAGATCTTTGAAATGTTGGGACTTTTTTAGCTAGTGAAAATATAGGGTTATAATCACGCCCCTTATAGTGGCCGACTACACACTATTCCACCTCACTATATCCCTCATCACACACTTGAATATGACACGGCCAACAAAAGCCTAAAGGTTCGTGTAGGAGCGCCATGGCCTTTTGTTATTTACCTTTGATCTTGGAAAATAAAAACACCTCTGAGTTCCCTTCGCTCAACACAAGAGTAATAATGCCTTCTCAGAATTTCAGATTTCAAGATTATTAAAGTCAAGATAATATTACTCAGATTCCCTAAACCACATGATGAAGGGAAAAATGTTTTATAATTTGGAATAACCATCATGAGAAAAGAAGATACCGAAAATATTCCTCGTAAAAATGCGAAATTATAATCATATTTCGTAATTAGGAAGTCTGGAGAGAAACCGAATTATGTTGAGAGGAAACGCAGCCATGCAGTATTTCTTTGGCTAAAATTGTATTAGGAGTAAAATAATATTGTTGAAGGTAAAATTGTATCAGGAGTAAAATAATATAGTTGACCTTCATTCCCACACACACACACACACAGCTAACAAATCACATCAATCCACGTAAACAAGTTGAAATGAGGCCAAGAGGAGTCAGTCTAGCCAGAGATGCAAGTCAGTCTTTCATGAAACACTGAGAGAAAAGTTAGCCATAATACACAAACAGGTTCTGCCTCGTTAAAATAAATACTCACACGTGTTTGGAAGATGTCGTAGCCTCAATTGACTTCCTATAGCTACCCTGTATGGCTGAAAGTGTTTGATTGTTTGTATGTTTGTTTGTGTTTGTTGTTTGTTTGTTTGTATGTTTGTGTGATTGTTGTTTGATTGTGTGTGTGTGTGTGTGTGTGTGTGTGTGTGTGTGTGTGTGTGTGTGTGTGTGTGTGTGTGTGTGTGTGTGTGTGTGTGTGTGTGTGTGTGTGTGTGTGTGTGTGTGTGTGTGTGTGAGTGAGTGAGTGAGTGAGTGAGTGAGTGAGTGAGTGAGTGAGTGAGTGAGTGAGTGAGTGTGTGTGTGTGTGTGTGTGTGTGTGTGTGTGTGTGTGTGAGTGAGTGAGAGTGAAAATGTGTGTGTGTGTGTGTGTGAGTGAGTGAGAGTGAAAATGTGTATGTGTATCGCTTGCTAGTAGACCTTCTTTTGTGGCAGCGATACAATGGGTAAAATTAATGCAGTTAGTTAGCCAGGTAAAAACACAATAACCACCTGATCAACAACACTAGACGAGCTATTCTGCCTTCCTCTGACCTTGGCCATTAACCTTGTCTCTTCATAATTTGCCCAGACGTTCGCTGTTTTCCTTTTCCATTTTCCGACAGCCTTGCAAGCACCTGTTCCACGTTGATCTTGAGAAGCACCAGGCTCTAACTTCCTTATATGAGCACACACAATTATGATCATGCCTTTAGTCAGTAGCATTCCTATTTTACATACATACATATATACTGTACATAGGCAACAACAATATAACCACGTTTTATGGGTGAAAGAATTGTTGTAAAGTACAGCTAAATAACAAATCGTATTCGTCCATATCACAAAAACAATCCTCAACCAAAAGAAAACAAATTATTCTTCCCCGAGTGCTTTTTCCATGACAACAGAGAGAGGAAGAACAGGACAGACACATGTAGGACTATAATCTCCCTGACACTCCCGGCGTACACTACATACACTAACTTCTCCCTATCCAACAAACACATTAAAAGTATCCGCTTTCGTTACTCCTCTATGACTCGTGATTTCTTGTAGTTCTGTCGTTTTGTTTTGTTTTTCAGATACAGCCGTGAGCGGGTAATATAACTCTTGTTGTTGTTGTTGCCTTACCAAGAAAAATATAAATACATATATATATAATACTGCCATGCTCATTCTTCACCTTGGGCGGAAATTTATCTATATATACAAGGTTCGGAAGCGTAAATTTGGCAGGGGGTGTCAGCAAACATTTTTCCTCGTGACATCAGAGCTAATACTAGATACACACAGTCTACTCACAGGTGATGGTGGTGGTGGTGGTGGGGTTTGGCAGATGATACAAACAAACAGGTACAGTACTTACCTGTAAAAGAGAAAAATGTAAACATGAGATTAAAGGTGTGTTGTAATGAGTATCTTATACTTAATACAGTATCAAATCATCATAGAAGGAAACATATGATAGAGCATTTTTTTTTTTCTTGAAGGCAATTCCGAACCAAGAAAAAACATGTGTTTATTCTTTCCTCCAGCTTTTTACTTTATCATACTTTTCGTTCCTCTGTAGTGATTCCTCGCTTTGCTGACGAACAGTATTAAATAAACAAGTTATACAGTCATACAGTAAAACCGAAACCATCTTTATTTTATTGAATGAGGATAAACCTGAACCCAGACGTGCTGTATCGTCAACACATCACCTGCACCTCAGATACATTCATGATGCCTGGCTTATCTTCCTCATAACTTTTCAGTGACAAAAAAAAATTCCTTTTCTTTCTGATGTATGAGAATCTTTTCGTAACAGATAGATCGATTGATGAAAACGTTGATAGACAAATTGAGGCTGGCAAGCCGATATGTTTATAGAGACATGCTTAAAAAATATTATTAAGAACATCGTATATATTATGGATATGCTTCAGACTAACAACATGGAGAGAGAACTAGCCATAAAGTAGTTACACACGTCTTGGTAACAGTCATATTTATAAACAAGTCACCATTGCCCCGTCAACATTGCTTTCCATTTTCCTGTGTTTACTCGAGCCTGTCTGGTGAGGGTGAGGGGGAATGAATGGAGCGGGACATGAAGTGGCCCTCACTCACTCACCACACGTCTCCTCTATATTTCCTCCAGGTTTCCCATGTGTTGAACTAGAATATGCACTACCATGACGAAATTGTTAAGGAACAACTCTGTATGAGGAGGACGGAGCCTTTATGGACAACATTTCACAACTGCTTTTACAAGTTAAGGTTATGACCTGAGAAAACAACAACTAAATGTCAATAAAGGCCCCTTCCTCCTCATTCAGTGTTGTTCCTTTCCTCTATGTTATTGATACTTGTTGTTTATATCAGTCTTATGTACTCAGAGGGCTGGCTTGCTGGCTGGTTAGCTGCTTAACAACCACAACACGAATTATACACAACTAACTGGACATCTGCCAATTAACAAGCACAGTTATTGTACAGCTGGCATCCGTGTTATACAAATGACACATCAGTTTTATAACCCGTGCATCCATTGTTTTTAATTGAATCATCTGTCGCATAACAAGCACACGTGTTGTATATATAATTGGCAGGCTTGGTATTCAGTTGACACACTTGCTATACAACCTACACACCTGATGGATTAATGACACATCGGCTGAATAACTGAAGCAACTGTATAACTGGTATACACTTATGACCTTGTCTCTTGGATAAATCTTGGTTGTATTATTGTCTGGTGGAAAAATCTTTATTGTATTATTGTCTGGTGGATAAATCTTTGTTGTATTATTGTCTGGTGGATAAATCTTTGTTGTATTATTGTATGGTGCATGGATAAATCTTGGTTGTATTATTGTATGGTGCATGGATAAATCTTGGTTGTATTATTGTCTGGTGGATAAATCTTGGTTGTATTATTGTCTGGTACAGCGGTCTAAAGTAATGTGGGATGTGTGGTAATTTTGTAATATTTGTTGTAGGATGCGGTTGTGCAGTGTGTGTTGCTCCCTCCTCCAACAGGGATTGGAGGGTTGAGATGTGGTGTGTGTGTGTGTGTGTGTGTGTGTGTTGGGGTGTAGGGGGGGGGGAGGGAGTTCTACGTTTGGGCATTTTATTTCGAAGGGTGTGCGACGTGACGGGGCTACCTCCAACGAGGAGATGAAAGCCTGGTATATGTATGTGTATATATGAATGTATTTTCACAGTGGTCAGAGTAAGGGATGTGTGGTAATCTTGTAATGTAACTCATAAGTCCAAACTCTGTTACTGCATGCCACCTTTACTGAAGTGATACATTATAGAGAAACTATATAGAATAAATTAACCAACAATATCCAACCCTTTCAAAAAATAAAGTGAAAATACGTGTGATTAATTAACAATAATTAACACAGGGGACGAATTAAAAGCGAAATTTGCAAAAGTGATATAAAACAAGAGACAACAAAGTGAAAATAGTGTGGAGGAACAATTCAGTATAAAATTTAGAATCAGTATCATACCTCCTTCAAAGAGTGAAAGTACGTGGACATTTAGTAACAATTATAAACACAGGGGAGGATAACAAAGGCCAATCTGCAAAAGTGGAACAATACAAACGAAAACAAAGCGTTGAGTTGTACACACTGTGTGTCTTTCTTGACGACAATATTTATAGCATGGTCCAAAGTTAATTATTGTATCCCATTCTCCCTCCACTACAAAAGGAATGATGTTTGTGTGTGTGTGTGTGTGTGTGTGTGTGTGTGTGTGTGTGTGTGTGTGTGTGTGTGTGTGTGTGTGTGTGTGTGTGTGTGTGTGTGTGTGTGTGTGTGTGTGTGTGTGTGTGTGTGTTGACCCAGATCACACTCAACAAATTAAGCAGCCGTCACCACCCTTCACATCACCTTGTCACCACCACAACATTGACTCTTAATAGTGAGTTACCAGAGGAAAACCCAAGCAAGATACCAGTGATCTAGTGCACAAATATATGCATCAAGTGTGTGTGAGTGTGTGTGTGTGTGTGTGTGTGTGTGTGTGTGTGTGTGTGTGTGTGTGTGTGTGTGTGTGTGTGTGTGTGTGTGTAGCCATAGCCATTGCTAGTAGGAAAGAACTATTGAGCCCAGATGCCACCCACCATACTTTTATTTATCCCTAGTAGCAAGAAATAAAAGAGTGGGATGGGATGGGATATAGAGTGGGGCGGGCGGTAGACAAGGGTAACACGTGCTATTTATATACACCCCTGGCCCAGCACGCGACTCTGCCAAGTGTCGCCACAAAGGAAAGAAAGCACACGTGTCCCCCACCACTAACACTACCACCACTAGGTTATGATGAGGTGATGGTCGACAAGTATCCCAGCCAGCCATGCAGCTTCAACACACACACACACACACACACACACACACACCAACCTCATACTCCCGTTAGCAACAGTACCCAGGAACACCAGCTACGTTTTGTTGACAGAGCAGACATAGTTTTGTGGACAACGTATGTAGTTTTGAATCGTCTGACATACCAAGAAACTAGTTACAACTCTTATCCTGCCTCATATATTAGACACACCACAAACTAATTAAAACAATAAATACTGGGGCACGTTTAATACTCTCATCATCCAGGGTATCCGAAGCACACCAGGATATTTATTATGGCTTGTATCTGTACATACTTGAGTTGGTTTAATACTCCCATCAGGCTATTCCAAGTACACCTGGATACTTATTATGTATGGATCGTGGTGTTATTTACTTATACACTCGCATATTTATAATAATCAGTTACAATCCCTTTTTGTTATCCTTTTGTTTTGATTTTTTATTATATTTGCTTTACTACAATTTATATTCTCACTTAAAAACACCCAATCTCCATCCATATCAGCTATGGAATATTTACTATCGTTCATATCTGTACGTACGTTTTGCTATCCAACCCATCTGTACGGTTACTGATTCAGCACCGAAATAAGATAAACAAACTATTTTACCCTTCCCTCAAACATATTCATTCTTATCACATTACAATCTACATCACATGATGTCTCTCCCCTCCTCCCCTCCCCCTCCCCTGCCACCGCCTACAAACTTTCACCTCATTCACTCTACCACCTTCTCCATCGTTCTACAGGGTCTCTCAGGCCTAGGGCAGTCTTCTTTCATCCTCAAATTAATATAATAATCATAATCTCTCTCTCTCTCTCTCTCTCTCTCTCTGGCAAAGAAAAATACTCTCTATCTCTCTCTATCTCTCTCTCTCTCTCTCTGGCAAAGAAAAATACTTATCCCTATCCCGCATCCTGGGCTCAGAGTGATGGACGTTCCTTTCCCCTCCGACCTACCAAACAACCTTGGCTTTCCAGCTTCCATCTCCCCTCGGCTAGGAAAATTCTAAAGCCCCATTCGCCCTCCCTCCATTTCTCCCTTCCCCTTTTTTTTTCTCTCTCTCTCTCTCTCTCTCTTTCTCTTTCTCTCTCTCTCTCTCTCTAACGGACACACCATCACCCAAAAGGAATTTTTTCCTAGTCTCATATTGTTCCCCCATTCTCCAACCTCTGACCTTGCATCCCTTCCTCCGTTTACTCTTTCTAACCAACACTCCTTCACCCAAAATGAATTCTTCTTTCCAAGCTTCATCTTACTTATTGTCTCCTTCTCCAGCCTCCGACCTATTACTGTCTTGTCCCCCAAAACAAACCCACACATTCATATCAGACACAATCCTTCCACAGCACCACAAAATACAACCACACATTCATATCAGACACAATCCTTACCATAAAACACATTCATATCAGACACAATCCTTCCCCAGCACCACAAAATAAACCATCATAATTTTCCCCCTCCTCACTTCCTCTCATAATGTAAATACAAGAGCCATATAGCTCCTCCTGTACTCCCAGAGCCCCACACAGTCTTACATGGTTGTCTGCCTCTATTTACCCAGTTATCCTCTCACGTCACGATGAGGCTCAGGGTCCCACGCAGAAATAAAGAGAGAAAGAACACTGGTACTGAAAAAGGAAGCAGGGCTGAAGAGAACTATAGGTATATTTTTTGTATATTTTATCAGTCTCATGTTTGAAAGATATTGCTGCTTGCTGCATTATAACCAGTTTCATTTTGAGATATCTCTTAATTTTGAGCGAGGTGAAAAGGGGCGAATTTAGTTAAGTTAAATTGGTGTTTATAAGACCCAGAGATGTGATAGCCTATTTAATAATTCTGACAGAAATGGAAAAGAAGAGAAAGCAAACACATATTATAAAAAAATAATATCAGAGTTTCTGTTACGACACTCACTTGTTGTAGTTGCCATATACCATGTTGGCAGAGTGGTGCTGTCTTGGGCCTGTTGTCGACACTTACTGCACTCGTTCTTAGATGGCAAGCAAGCAAACAGTGTAATATATATTCCTACAAGAGTATTCTCGGTCACAATGTCATAATATCGGCAGTACGTCAGATGAAATCAAGTTTTATCTGTCCTCTTTTCAGTCGACTTCCAATATGTTTCAGTTTGACACCGTATTAATAACAAAATATCTTTCTGTTTGACACCGTATTAATTGGTAAATAAGCATGAATTCAGTTTAATTATTGTATTGTATGATATATGATTACAGGGACAGGAATATTCATGGTGTTAACGATGGCATGGTACTGGTACGATGGCTCTGTTGTGTCTATGGAGAGTAGTTGTACCTGTACCGAGCCATAGTCAACACCACCGACGTTCTTGCATATGGTCCATGGTTACACACACACACACACACACACACACGCGCGCGCGCGCGCGCGCGCGCATATACACACACACACGACAGCTCTGGGATCATGATGAGCTGCAGGTAAACAGGAGGATCCACGCGTCCAACTAGGATAGCAATGTAATGTCTTGCCGCCGTTCGTTCGTATACAGACAGTGACCCGTAAAATTTCGTCTCCCTTCATGTTCTCCAATAGGTTGATGATTATACTTCAGTCTTAGATTGGAAGTGGTAAGCTGCAAGGTGTTATTTTTTCTTGCAATCACTCGTCTATAAATTAAACAACTTGTATCAGTGAATATTTAAAACTATATTGTGTAATCAGAGCTAAGAGTACTGGTGGAAGACGAGCCGTAATATTAGCCAACTATTGTTCCTCGTCTCCACATAAGCATACCGTCCACTACACAAGCTTCACTAATACACAGGTAATCTCGGTTATCCCCCCCAAGATTCCTCAGCGACTCGAGTGACAAGCCGGCTTCCGGAAAACGTTCGGTCAGTAGAGTAAGGGGTCCATATAGGGGTAACTCACGTAAGAGTTTGACAGCTTCCCTCTGTTCCTTAGATGATAAACTTTCCAATAAATATATTAACTACCATCTTTTAATTTAATACAAGCACCTATGCACTACTTAAATCAATAACATCATATGTGAACGTGAAAACATTAGATAGTAAATTGTGTGAGATTCCCATATGTGGATGATTATTATTGACCGCGACTGTACAGTACGTTTGACTATAAGATCTCGTCCACGAATGATACTAAAAACTACTCGTAATTTCAAAGGGTTGTTTCGATAGTAGTATTTGTCTTTTAGTAATTGACGTGTTTACGGTACACAAACATAAACATTGCACTTTCCGAGTAAATAATTTATCTCGCCATGATGAATTTTCCAGATCTATTTACGATATTTCCTCACATTTCAACTCCACATTTACCACCAACTATTAAACACACCCCTCCTACTACCGTTTATGACATTTATCTATTTACAAAACAATTTCTCTTTGCACTCTTTTATAACAATTTCTCTCTAACACTTATCTCGAATTATTCAAAGGCTCCGTCAAGGGGTTATCCAGTTCCCTGATTCGCGTTAACTCCACCAGAAGGGGCGAGAGAGAGTGAGTACGTGTAGTGCAGGACGTGAGGCTTGGAGGACGTGACGGGACTAAGCCAGGCCAGACAGACAGATACCGGTACCTCCCAACTCGACCGGATATAGGCCTAGGCAGAATTAGTCCCTGTCTCTCAGAATGTCCTCCCTTCTACCTGCTTCTTCCCTCCCCCTCCCAGGAAGGGTACGGCAAGGGGTGAAATGAGGAACACAGGATGGGATGGCAGGGGGATACAAGCAAGGAGCCAGGGAGGAAGGAGGTTCAAGTGATGGTGCCACCTGGGCCTAACCTATACCTAAAAGCCACACCCACAACAACAGAAAGAGTGCCACCACCCATGCCACAACCACAACAACCATCACCAACAACATCACCAACAAAAATAACAACAACACCAACAACAGCACCAACACATCCATCACTACTACCACCTGGCTAGTCAACAGTACTCCCACCTGCTTCAGTTTTCATATAATTTTACTGATTTTACACACAAGAAAAGTAAATTGTTTTAGAAGAGGTTCCTTGAATATTCGAGGTTGCACAACATACCTTGGGGTCTCTCGGCAGGCTGAGGGAAAACCAGTACCATTCGTTGATCGTTCATGAAACACATACACACACACAAATTTCATCTCTCACTCAATCAATGTCTTCCTCTTCCCAATACCCACACCTTCCTCTCTTCTCACTTACTCACCGTCTTCCTCTTCCAATCACCCACACCTTCCTCTCTCATTAACACACTTCTATTCCTCTTGCTACTTTCAATCTTCCTCCCTCAGTCTCCCCCTCTCTCTCACCCTTGAACACACACTTGAAGCCGCTGAGGACACGCCTGAAGAGTAACCCTGACACAGCCTCCCCCGCCTCAGAGTCACGGGGCCCATGAATAAGGCTGACGAAGTGGAAGTTTGTGCTTGAAGGGGGGCAAATGGAAGGCGCCAGGGATATTTATGCGCGGGGGAGGTGGACCGTGAAGTGGGTTGTGCCCGCTCACCCATTCTCCCTCACTGGTGTGGTGTGGTGATATAGTGTGGGGAGGGGAGGGGTAGGGAGGGGAAGGGTGGGGTGATATAGTGTGGGGAGGGGAGGGGAGGGGTGGGGTGGGTTGTTGTGTGTGTAATGTGGTGTAGTGGTATAATGTAGTGGAGTGTGGTGTGGTTTGATGTGGTATAGTGTAGTATAGTGTAGAGCAGTATAGTGTAGTGTAGCAAAGCGTTGATGTGTGTTCAGATCCAAAGTCTTTAGAGGATCATAATATATTTTTTAACCATAATGCGGGAGATGTGGGCTAACTATAGAATATTCTCTGAGGCAACGCGTTCCACAACTTCTCTACCGTATGTGACAGGTGCAGATATTGATATTAAGATGTTAATATACAATACAATAAATCTCCAAAAGGGTAGAGTATTGTCGAATCTTCAGCTGGACGAACGGGTGACAGGTATATGTGTGTATAGGGAAAAATAAATGAACAGACGAATGCGAGATATTTTGTTCTGCTGTCGATAAAACTTCACAGGATGCACACAGGGTTCTAAAACTTTTTGTGATATGCATACCGCGCCCTCGTCGATTGTATATATAAAAAAAAAAGTTCAGCCATTTTTATCAGCATGTGTTGCAGGTTGCCGGTACTGTGATGGTAACGGCAATGTTGATTGTTATGGTGATGGTATTAGTGGTGTTGGTGGTGGTGGTGGTGTTGCTGGTGGTGATTGTGATGTTGCTGGTGGCTGTGGTATTGGTGGTGTTGCTGGTGGTGGTGATGGAGGTGTTCTTCGTGTTACTGGTGAGGGTGGTGGTGTTGGTGTTGGTGGTGGTGTTGGTCTGGTATGGTAAAATGGGTGGGGACGTATGCTTTGCTGCCTGTTAGTGTCGTGTTACGTGATGAAGTGCATTGTGTGCTGCATCGGGTAAAATGAAAATTAACATATTCCAGTGTACTGTGTTGTGTTGTGTTGTGTTGTGTTGTGTTGTGTTGTGATGTGTTGTGTTGTGATGTGTGGTGACAGGGTGAAGCGTGATACTGTGAAATGGGGTGTGATGTGAAGTGGTGTGACAGGGTGAGGTTCGATATCATGAGAGATGTGGTGTGACAGGGTGAAGTGTGATGTGGTGTGACAGGTGAGGTTCGATATCATAGGAGATGCGGTGTTACAAGGTGAGGTGTAACGGTACGAAATGTGATGTGGTGTGATGCAATGTGATGATATATAACGGGATGTTGTGCAAATACAGTAAGATGGTGTTTGTTGTGAGAAGAAATTATTATGGATCAGAGTTATGATGGGTGATGAGGATACTAAATAAAGAAAGATCACCCACCATCCACCTGTCTGCCGGAAGCCTTGTAACCCCCACACCCTAACCCCATCTCTTGCTCACACACAAACACACTCACACACCAACACACTCACACACATTCTCTCTCTCTCTCTCCCTCTCTCAACTTCCCTTTTATTCTGCTTTTAATTTTCCATAAGGGGTTGCCAGACTTCGCTAATTATCCAGAAGGGAAACAGCTCTTCAACTTTTTGGAGTGATTTCCTAATGGGTTGCGTATAATGCATTTTCTCTGTTAGAATTTCACGTTTGCCCTTTCATATATAATTAATTACATCATTCCAAAATATTAATAATAATAATTATAATCAAGGATGAAGAGAGGCGTACACTTGCATAATTACTGTGATTCTTATTATAACATTATTTCACTTCGTAAGGCATGAATATTACATACTGACATAATAATCTCACTAATGCATTAATGAATTTATACGGGTATAATAAAATCTACATTTAGTTCCATAACAATAACAAACTAAAAAACGATTCTGACAATTAAACTGCTGGAAACATAGACTTGCCCTCCTTCCTTAACAATTACCACCAAACAATTAACTCGACCACCAGCTTAGTGTTTCCCCAAAAGGCGCCTTCCTGTCTCACACTAGACAACCAAACATTTTCCCGCACCCCCCCAGTCCCCCCCCCCCTACTCCCGCACCCCCTTAACCCCATTATACCACTACGACCAATACAGTTATTAGTTGGTCATTAGTGTCACTGGAACGAGGATTAGGGTGAGTTAGTTGGGGGTCTCAATTTTCCTCTGTTGCAAATATAGGTTTGTTATTGGTAATTATTCTGACAGGATGAGAGACAGACAGAATATATAGGTGTTTGTTCTGTGACGAGGTTTAATCGATGGCATGACTGTCTGTGAACGAATTACGTATGTGGATATATATATGCCTTAGAAGACTGAAAGATCATAACTCGAATAAACTTCTGCAGTCTCGAAAATATCATACACTTTTTCCACACAATAATCATCTTTAAATACAAGGAGTTGTTAAATGGAACTGTCTGATAGCAAGATGACTGTGAAGATGGCCAATATCACAAAGGAAGAAATATAAAAAAATATATATGAGATAGAGAAGAGATATTTTGAGCCTGACAAGGAGAGGTAAGTCTGGATGCTGTTCCTCTTTGGTCAGCCCCGAAAGAGAGTTCCCAAGAGAGACCAAAAGGACAGCGATATTGAGTCAGTGAGTGTTTGGAAAGGGAAGGGAAGTGGAAAAGTAGGTGTGGGAGCAGTTGGGGATAGGTGGGAGTAGGGGGTAGTGGTAAAGGAATAAAAGGAAAGGGGATGATGGAGAGAGAGAGACAGAGAGCGAGAAAGAGAATATCTAGAATTGGTTTTCGTTCACACAACACGAGCGACAACAACATCAACAACAACAGCACACCACCTACAGATTTATCGAATGTAAAAGAAAAAAAAACAGAGATATGCGACAACCCGGGACAGAGATAGATTATTTTGGGCTGTGACAAAACAAATTCTCTTTGCCTCGAAACCTGCCCAGTATTCCGGAAAAAATACATTTATCTTCCCTTGGCTTAATTCCATCCTAACAGCAGCTACGATGGAGATTGATGTTGTGTGGGACGATAGAACTCCTCTCGTCAGTTTTCATTTTGCCGAGTGTCAGAGCAGCTCATTTTCCTTAGTCCTCGATCGATCTATACTTCGTTCCTCGATCCTCAGCTAAGATAATGAGGACTGGGGAAGGATCTGTAAGTCTTGACGAAGCAAAATGATCCACAGAAACGGAGACAAACAAACAAACAAACGATGAAGAGAAAAACAAGGAAAACGTGGTAGGGAATATAACAACAGCTTCACTCAACCCCTCAGGTATAGAACCAAAACCATTACTTTACCATTTTAATGTACTGAATATATTGGGATGTTGGTTCTGTTACATAACTCTCAGAGGCTCTTCCTTTACAAAAACAAAACAAAAAAACTAGTCGTATATACGTATCGGGTGTCGTAAAATATCAGCCTGCTTTATCCAGGAAAAATTCTGATATACAAATACAACACAATTCTCATTATTTTTTTATTTCTGAACGGGAAGGTAAATAATTGAGTGAACGTCATTTGTTGTGTCATGAGGAAGGACCTAATGTGTCATGAGGACGTAATGTGTCATGGGGACCTAATATGTCATGAGGACCTAATGTGTCATGAGGACCTAATCACAGAAAGGGCAACCAACCAACCTGTACTGGAGGTGCGAGAACTTCAAGAGATCCACTTTAAGAGCAGGCAGCAGCTATTCACACAACTACAACCCACCACAGATTAAGTTCAGATTTTATCAATATGACATGTGTGTGTGTAGGACGTCAACAGGTACAGGACGCATAGGAAATATTTCTGCCATCAATATTTCATATATATTTCCTTTATGTAATCGTGTGGGAATGTTGAAATAATTATTTTTTTGCCAGTTAACATAACTTACGATATTCTAAACACAATAACTTACACTTTTAACATAATAAATATATATTTTTTTCATTTCCTGCATGACTGCTTCGGATACGTACAGTATAAAAAGTCGGGTTATATTTTACGTGTCATATAACTTCATACCAAAGAGAGTACTGACCGCATCATGTCGACAAACATAAACAAGTCATATATATTCAAATCTGGTGGTCAGAATTATTGCAGTGGACAGAGGTACAACGTAGGCATCGTATGACATGGTTCAATTCATAAATTATACATGCATAAAAAGATATGTATTTTACGCAAGGGAAAATATATTCAAACTCACATACACACACAAACACACACACACACACAAACACACACACACAAACACACACACACACACACACACACACATACACGAATAAAAAGCAGAGTACACGAATAAAAAGCAGAGTGGTAGGGATTAAATTACATAAATACTCGTTACTATGAGAACCTAATACCTCCCCTGAGAATCCCTTTATTAGTGTTTAAGGGGGTGCGGGAATAGGGGGCAGGCTTGGGGGGTGCGGGAATAGGGGGACAAGCTTGGGGTGGGTAAAAGGCCTGTTCCCTATTCCTGCATCACCCCCCCAAGCCTGTCCCCCTATTCCCGCACCCCTCAAAACCCATGCACCCCCCTAAAACCTCCCCAAGCCTGTCCCTTTATTCCCGCACCCCCTTAAGGCTCGATTCGTAAAGGCGAAATATACTACCTATTATTCAGTGTTCAATATTCCTACGACTAAATGTCATATAAGAAATTCTAGGGTGCCATTTCAAGTGTATCGTAGTATTTGCAATAATTTCTCACGTTTCTGCGACTTCAAATGCATCGATGAAAGTTTAAAGGTTTGTGATATGAGTGTGTGTAGGAGGCAACAAAGATTCTGATATATATATAGCCAATGTAAGAGTAGAAGGTGATGCAGAGAATGATAAGAAAAAGTAAAAATAGAAAAATATAATAAAATCATCAACCAACCAAGGTAGTACAACACTCACTCATTACACAACCACGATACAAGGCGTCCATTATACACCGAGGACAGACAAACACATTTACTCAAGGAAGGAAGGACTTTACCAACTAAGTAACGTAAATGGTCACATAAAAATGGTCGTTATATGGGTTGCTGGGGACTTGTGTTGACATTTTCGGAATACTTTACCGAGACCACAGCGAACACACACACACACACACACACACACACACACACACACACACACACACACACACACACACACATACACACCTGGACACAATAGAGGTCAGGTGATGGTGGCTGGCTGGCAAGTAATGTGTACACAAACAAACAACACATTGGCACTTCCTCACTGTACTTAAAACTGAACACACCAAAATACTGTTGTTGTGTATATTTATAGACGAAGCAAAATCTTTCAATTCCCAAGCTGCCTCCTCTTCCCTCTTTCTCATCTGTATGTAAGCGATCGTCTACTTGAGAGCCTTCCCATGTATTGCTACGTAAAATTGTAACTTAATGTGCAAATTTTCTGGCTGAAATATTTAAGAAAAATTTCCTCCCCCTCACCTAGAACTAAGAGAATATGAACATATTTTTGCCCTCCCCAGCCAAAAACAGTATCAAGAGAAGCTTAAAACACTTTCCCGGGCATCACACACAAGTTCTCATCAGACTAAGTGCGAGAACCGGGGACTTCACGAGGGCGAGGAGGCTGTGGTGATATCAGAGTAGGAGATTATTACATAGGCAGGAGGCGAAGGTCACTGGCAACACTCTGTAACCCAGCCTTGCCTCGGGGTGTCATCTAGTAGCCTACAGTGTATTCCCATCATGTGTCTCTACGGCGCAAACGTACTCATGACAATCCTACACTTGCAATGTACCCGATTTTCATACTACATAATTTTTTGTTTTCGATCTTCACGTACACCAAACTGGTTCTATAATTATTTTTCTGTCGCAACATGGCAGATAAAAGTTAACATTCCATTCAACCATCACATAAAAGTTATGTTCTTTATACACACTCCTTTACATCTTTAACGGGATCCTATGTTTGGAGTGAGGTGGAAGGCTACTGATTCCTCCAAACTTATTTAGGTTATCAGTTTACTTGCATTGTTAGGAGGGCTGTGTTGGCTCCAATTCGGCCACATCAAACGACACACTAAAGACACCATAAACTCCCCGTGTCTGTTTTCACGTTCCGAATTTTATCTTTGTCCGAGCTTTGCCTTAGGACGCCGAGGGAAGTGTGTGCCAACGTGTTATGTAAAGATATCTTCTTCCTCCTCCTCCTCCTCGTGCCCCGCCTCCTATTCCTCTTAATCCTCCTCCTCCTCCTCCTCCTCCTCCTCCCCCTCTTCCTCTTAATCCTTCTCCTTCTCCTCCTCCTCCTCTCCTGCTGCTCCTTCTTTCATCGCATCTGCCTGGCTATGAAGAGGCGCTCGGGTGTGGAATTCTTGAGCTTTCATCAGACTCGGTATTAAAGAGAGAGAGAAAACAGAAAGATGAAAACACACACACACACACACGCACACACACACATACCACACACACATACACACACACACACACACACACGTTAAACTTCGCGGGCTTAAGGTTCAAATTTTAAGTATATTTTGTTGACACTGGAGAGACTGTACTTGTAAGCTTTCCCTAATCCCTCCCATTATGTATCCAACACCACCAATTATGCTTTAGCCTCACCATCACCTTGAGTTTGGATTTAACTTCATAACTCCTACCAAAAGACCCAAAGTTCCGTAAGTGGTAGTGGTACTGGAGGTGGTAGTGGTAGTGGTACTGGTGGTAGTGGTGGTGGTAGTAGTGGTGTAGGTGGTGGTGGACAACAGATACCCCTCACTGAACATCATTTTCTAGCATTACCTCGCGTACCAGTGAACGAAATAGCACACTACTTTGCTCCCCTCACTGCAAGAACCTGTTTCACATAATCCAGGCTTTATAAAGAAGATATCCGTTTCACACATTACTGAGCCACCGATTCTGTCTCACAAAATCCCGACTTACACTTTTTTTTTTTGGGGGGGAGGGGGTTACTAGATGATTTATTATACTCAGCAACCAACCTACTTATACCTACCTACCTACCTACCTACCACCCACCCAGCCGCTGCCGCCTCTGAGTCTATGCCATGTTTTGAAGGGGGGATGTTAAGGCCCGTCCGTCACGCTGCCTGACACTTTATAAAACCTTCTGGGGGAAAGTTGGAAAAGTGGCGCCAGGAACCTACCAACCTCCAGCCCTCCCTACCTCCTGCCTCTAGTCCCCAATATCCTTCATCAGTCATCGCTCCCATTCTTTAACTTCCTTTCCCTCCCTCCCTCCACTCCTTACTTCTCTCCTTCTCTCCCTCCCCCTCTCTCTCTCTCTCTCTCTCTCTCTCTCTCTCTCTCTCTCTCTCTCTCTCATTTCTTTTTCCTCGTCCCTGCATCTTTTTCATACTTTACGTCTCTTTCTTCCTGCCTGGTTGTTCATATCACTATCTGTAACTATGTATGTATGTGCCAGTCTGTTTGTCTCTCTGTCAGTACCTGTTTGTTAGCCTTATCATGTGTGAATGTCTGTCTGTCAATCGTTAATGTCTATTTTATTTTTGTGTGTGAATGAATGTTTCTCTCCCCCCCCCCCTATCTCTCTCTCTCTCTCTCTCTCTCTCTCTCTCTCTCTCTCTCTCTCTCTCTCTCTCTCTCTCTCTCTCTCTCTCTCTCTCTCTCTCTCTCTTTCTCTCTCCATATTCAGCCTTGCCAAGAAACACTCCCTAAATCAACACACACCAAGTCTGAAATGGACAATTAGCAGAACTAACAACGCCATCAAAACTCGTACTTCCTTCGACAACACTTCACACTCCTCCATCACCTTTATTCCCAGTTTTGTTGTCGGAGAATGTTGACTGCTCATTCCTCCAAACTCTCCCCAAAAAAATACACGAACATGTCAGACTAAATTTGCTTAACCTGTTTCGTGAAATATAGTTTGGAGGAATCAGGTCCCTTATTTAGTGAAAGAGGCCATTCCAATTTTCACAAGACGAAATGCGTGTGAAATGGTTCCATACTGTCATAAGTTTGAGGTTAAAATTTCGCAAGAATGAATGAATGAAAGAAGGAAGAATATTGCGAAAGGCATAAGCAAGCAAATAATATTAACGAACTAATGAGTATGGGGAGAGAGTAGAAATGAAAATGAGGAAGAGAAAGGCAATGTAAAGGACGGCATACAGAGAATAAAGAAAAGTAGTGTAAAATGGGAATATAAAAACGGAGCGCAGAGGGCGAAGAAAAATTGGAGAAGAAAAAGGGAAGGAGTGTGAAGGCCAGACAATTATTCCTTCTCCCGGACCTGAGCCAGCGAATATTGAAACCCGAGAACCATATGACCTCGAGGAACACCGGGCTGGGAATAGCATCAACTCAGGTATAAAAATGTGTCCAAAAATGTGTAGGCCTGACGAAAAATGGTCAACCGACGGGAGGAAAAGAGGAGGTAAAAGATGGAGAAACAGACAGACGAAAGGAGGAATTATGATATCAGAGGAGGTAAAAGATGGAGAGACAGACAAACAGACAGACAGACGAAAGGAGGAATTATGATATCTTAAATTTAAACCCGTCTGGAAAATCGCGAACGTAGTAAGTGCAGAAACTTTGATAGAAATATATATATGAAGGAAATGCCATAATAAGGTCTGCTATACAGCCTTCGAGGGAGAGCCAAGAATGAAGTCAACGTTTCGCTACATAATTCAATACGTTTTTAATGGAGTTACGGTAAACAGTATAAAATATTGACTCATGTACTTACACTCCCCCGGTGTAGCCTTGGTGACGCTTCATTTCCTGTACCTCGTCGTCCAGTTCGCTAACCTTGTGTGTCGCGTCTGATTCGGCCTGTCGTAGAGTCCGTACCTGTGGACATATAACAGTCAGGGTATCACTAATATATATGGCTTGTTTTTAGTACATTTATGTGTGTATATATATATATAATGATATCTATTCTAATGTGTCTTTAGTATTGGTGTATTCATGTTTATACGTTATTAACTTTAGAAGTGTTACGCCCAACGTACTTATTATTACAATTCTCTACTGACCATGCCTGGAGATTGGGCCCAACACTAGATTTAAGATGGAGGAGTGAATGGTTTATAGTTCTGACTGCAACATCAGTATAACTTAAGGGCATGGAGAAAGATCAAGTAATTTTAACATTATAATTATATTATTAACAACACAGAGAGCCACCTGCCCTCGCTATTTATACAATACAATTTCCCGCCAAAACGTGACGTTATCTAAATCCTCCTTTCCCATTGGCAGATGGGTAAAGACCTGATTGGTTGAAGCTTAAATTAGGGGATAATCTATCTAACCACTTTGGTTCCTGGCTGGGTAGTTTGCTGCAAATAACCCAACGAGTTTAGTATTGAGGGTCGTATCAGAAGAAAAATCATAGACTGTAACAAACTTCAACTTGCCTATTCAATCCATTCCAGTTTCATTCATTTCAATATTTAACTCTATCTTCTTCCACTTCCTTAAAATTACCATCCCTCTTCTACCCTAAACACCCTCAAAGTTATCGACAACAATATTTTTTTCTTAGCCTTCAACCCCCATCCATTGTTTCCGTCACTAGTGGGTGGTGATTGATAGTTGGACGCTTCAATCATCTCTATTCAGTCCAGGCCAATAGCTCATATCATTATTAATTCAGAGAGGGAGGGAATATTTGACAGGCATAATAATTTCCATAGCCAAAATTTAATGACCTGTTATAATTAAGCATTCTGACTGATGGCAACGATCAATTACCAATCCTGTGGAATATAACTTACCATGAAAGGTCACCTATGCAATATACTATAACATAACACAACAACAACACATTGCAGCATAACAAAAAATAACGATATATACAGTTCAGCCCGACCCACGACAGCACACGACACCATTAAATAACACAGTGCAACACAACACAACACAAAACAGGACGATACAACACACCACAACACAAAACATTACAATACAGATCTCATGCAGCTGTACAACAACAGATTTTTAACACACACAACACTCATACACACACACACAAACTTCATAACCGAGCAACACATATACAATACAGTAAAACACAGGAACCCCACACACACCACCACATCATAACAACAATCACGCATCATTGAACTCATCTGTATCACACACGCCCCATTGCACAGAACATAATATAAACACAATACCAAAAGGGGGAAACACGCTCCTGCACACACACACACACATATTGCCTTCGCTTTTTCCCTCTGCGGCGGAGTGTAAATGCATCGTTAACAGTGATTTATACAACACCACTAAAGAACACAAGCACATGCAAATTTTTTTCCTAATGCCAACACGAACAAGTGCGCCAGATTACACCCCCCCACGGACATTACATACATACACACACACACACTCACATGCAGTCCAGGCTTCCACAATAACGTACATTTACACACATTTTCACAGCGTAACCAACACGAGTACGATGGGAACACTACAGTGACAATGACCAGACAGCGACAGGTGGTGATAGTGGTGGTGGTGTTGATATCCCCATTACAACACCCACCACTCTCACCTCCAGGCATGCACACTCATATATAGTTGATTTTGTGTGTGTTTTATTTTAATCAACGAATTTTGTGTGTGTTTTATGTTACTCAGCGAATATGTACTAGCTTCCCCTATAAAAATAACAACAATTATATCACCTGTCCTCACGTTGACCAGAGTGCGTGTTGAATATTTAAGTTAGTTTTTTTTTACCACACAACAATGTAGTTAGTCCCTCATCCACACACTCCAAAAAATATGGTACACTTTAATGCAGAACACTTATGACCACCACAGTGCAGTAATACTCTTCCATTTAATGTACATAACACAAGCCTGTTTTGAGCCTGTTTAAGTCTTCATGAATTGTTAAATTGTAGATAATTGTGGGAGTGTGTAATTGGTTGGTGTATTATGTCATAGCAATATTACATAATAGAACGAAAAAAGCAAGAATTGCGCTGAGGTAGCCAGTGAAAATAATGTTATGTCACATGCCCTTATACAAATTTCTCTTAAGTCATGAAAGACATTCTAGTGAGTGCAAACATTCTTCTCACCTTCTTTTTGAACTCTTCATTTAGCCTCTTGGCCTCCTCTTCTGCCTTCTTTGCCAAAACCAACTCTTTCCTAAGGTCAGTCTCGGCCCTCCTTTGACTGTCCTTAAGCCGCTCCATCTGAGGAAGAAAGCACAAATTAAAGCCACCAAGAATTTTAGCCCATTTTCTTCTTTGAAAAAAATTAAATTTGCTTGTGCAGAAAGTAATATCGCCACACATAATACAATTTTTCCTTCAGAACCACTCAAATAATGTTGTTATGAATTCCTGGGACCCACAACAAACACAGAAGGTACACAATGATTCTGTGGGGCAGCAAACAAATGACCAGAAAAACAGGTTGGAATTCCGAAAACAAGAGAAACTCTGGTCAAATTTTTGCTAGCTCTGGAGAAGGTCCAAGTTATCACCAGGGAAGGTCGCCTCAGTCCTCAGTAAAAGTCATGGGAATGATATGAAAGGAATCCGAGTGTAGGAGATTGGGAAAGGAGGGATTGTGGAGGGAGGTGGGAGGGAGGGAGGGAGGGAGGGAAAGGGGAGTTTTGCTGAGAGTAAGAGAGGAGCTCCAACAAAAGATGAAAATAAGAAGAAAAGTTTTGGGGCAACAAATATTTGATCTACTTTCTTTCACAATGAGAGCCTGGATATCAAGCCATTCTTTTGACTTTCTGGCTGTTGATGTTAGTTATTTTATTAATGTTTGTTGCTTTATGTGTCTAAATAGGTACTGATAAATGATTAAAATTGTATGAGGGAATAAAAGATACCTAATTAAGTAATATTTTCAAAGAGTTAATCTGAAAAAAAAAATCCGTAGCAGATTCACTGAGTTAATCTGAATATAATTACGGCATGGAGGATTGACTTTTGTAACATTAATCCTATTACAAACTACAAAAAGGGTGGCTACAGTATTTTGCAATGTATTTCTTTTTTGTCGAGGAAATACTAGAAATTTACTGTATTGATTACAAAGGGTGTTAGCAAGACCCACTTTTGGCTCCTAATAAGTGTACAGATAGAGTACAAGTAATTCTATGTGTATTGTACAAGGACTCATCTTTGAATCCTAATAAATGTACAGATAAAGTATTTCATTCAAGAGTGTATTGCATCAAAACCCACATTTGATTCTTGATAATTAAGTGTACAGATCAAATGTCTCAATATCAAAAGTTCGTACCTCTTGAGCAGCTGAAATTTCTGATCTTCTAAGTTTCTCCAGCCACATTTTTTCTATCCTCTGTTTTGTTTTGGCCTCGGAGGCTTTGGAATCTGTCTCTAGTTTGCTGGTCCACTCCTTCTCCTTCGTATCCATCTTCGTCTTCAACTCCTGCAGCTCAACTTTCAGGTCTTCGTTCTCAATGGTGAGTATTGTCGTTCTCTCACCCAGCTGGCGTTCACTAATACCAAATTGCTTCACCTTCTGCTCCAGTTCACCCTTCACTCTTTCCACAACCTCGTACTTCCTTGATAACTGTCTGAGCCTTTCCTTCTCCTCTCTCATCTGTCTTTCCGCTTCATTCTTCTCCTGGCCCTGTTGTCTGTTAGCCGACTCCACCGCCGTTAACCGCATCTTAAGGTTGTGAGTGGAGTTATCGAGTTCGCTGGTCTTGTTTTGAAGCTCCTCCTGTAACTCCTGTATCTTCATTTCGTACTCCACATTGGCCCGCTCCAGACGACTCCTGGACACCGTCGCGTCGCTTTCATGCCATCATTCTGAAAGAAACACAATATACATTACACAAGAAAAAAAATATATAAAAACTTACTGGTGAAAAAAAAATATATATATAAAAAACGAGGATATAATTCTTCCTGAGATTTATCCTAACCCAGCACATTTTTATGCTGATAATTCTTCCCCTCCATTTGGCCAACACAGTGAGTGGGCCCCGTCATGACGCAGACTGATTATGACAACCCACTGTTATTGTCCTACTCTCTGGGTCATTTTTCTTTTTGATATTAGACGTGCTTTGTGTAACTGGCATCACTGCTTCCATGGCCAGCACAGTGTGACAAATCTTCCCCCCAGGGCCGCACCAGGAATGCCAAGAACGGTGCTAATTAAGGAACTCGTTTGTTTGGGGCGAACTTTTGGAGTCTACGCAGCCCTCTGAACAGTGCAAGTAAACACATCCCCTACGTGTAGTGGTTTGTTTCTGTGCATGGTTTGGAGGAATCAGTAGCCCCTCCATTAACCTTAAACAAAATAATGATCCTCTAAAGATTCCATAACTCTTGCAAAATTTTCCATCCTTCTCCATCCTCGGGTGAAATTAGTCTCGCTCTTTATGTGTGTGTGTGTGTGTGTGTGTGTGTGTGTGTGTGTGTGTGTGTGTGTGTGTGTGTGTGTGTGTGTGTGTGTGTGTGGTGTGTGTGTGTGTGTGTGTGTGTGTGTGTGTGTGTGTGTGTGTGTGTGTGTGCGTGTGTGTGTGTGTGTGTAGTAGCTCTATGTTTGACAAATTTAAAACATTTCAGCCACACCTGGCACTGCACGGGTTGTTAGTGATGGCAATTGAACATGGAAATGGCTTATCACTTCCAACGCATTCCAAACAATTTATTCCGATCCAACGCACGGACACGGACAATATTGCCCTGTGTTGTACGGGAGATAAACCACACGTAGCCAAACACGAAAATAAACCCAAAAAAAAAAAATATATGAAGATAAACACACACAAACAAACACGAAAATAAACAAGGACCCTTTTAAATTCGAGTGTATACAACTACGGGTGACAGGGAAACATGAGATAGGAATAGAGACGGGTTGAGTTCGTTGGGGCTTTATGTATAGTTTTGAAGAATAATAAGGGCGTAGTATACATTTGGAGCACCTTGGTACCTTCCCCTTATTAAGCCATTACATAGAGTCCAGAGGGGAAGGTATTGAAAGTGAAGCAGACGATAATGGAATGAGGAGGAGGAGGAGGAGGAGGACGAGGAGGAGGAAGACGAGGAGGAGGAGCAGGAGGAGGAGCAGGAGGAGGAGCAGGAGGAGGAGGAGGAGGGGGCCTGCATGTAACGACACCTGAGTGGACCCTGCCTGGCTGACTGTAATAACATGATCGGGGATTCCTACCAGACAAAAACACCAGACTGCCCTGAATGTATGTATGTATGTGTTTGTTTGTGTGGGTGTGTGTGTGTCTGGGTTTTCCTGTGTAGTGAACCAATATATTTCATTAGTTACTCTATTTGCTGTATGTATGTGAGGGGGAGGCTAAAATAATTCTTGCATTGAATTCGAGAGAGAGAGAGACAGACAGACAAACAGGCAGGCAGACAGACGGACAGAGAGAGAGAGAGAGAGAGAGAGAGAGAGAGAGAGAGAGAGAGAGAGAGAGAGAGAGAGAGAGAGAGAGAGAGAGAGAGAGAGAGAGAGAGAGAGAGAGAGAGAGGAGAGAGAGAGAGAGAGAGAGAGGAGAGAGAGAGAGAGAGGAGAGAGAGAGAGAGAGAGAGAGAGAGAGAGAGAGAGAGAGAGAGAGAGAGAGAGAGAGAGAGAGAGAGAGTTAATATCGTACACTTAACATTCTCCCTCGTCCACATCCCAAAGGCCAGCAGCCTCTTGAACAATCCACCTCGTCTTGTCCTGTAGAAGTTTTCGTACTCACGCCTTGGAACACATATTGAATTGTACCGAGGTCGGGGTGAGACGGAGAGCTAATTAGGTTGCCAGTGTGTGTGTGTGTGTGTGTGTGTGTGTGTGTGTGTGTGTGTGTGTGTGTGTGTGTGTGTGTGTGTGTGTGTGTGTGTGTGTGTGTGTGTGTGTGTGTGTGTGTGTGCAGGGACAACAACAACAATAACAACCTACTACAAAAGCCTCGACTACAAAACAAAAAAAACTAATGAAAGAACCGAAAGAGAACAGCCAAAAAAAAGTTACAGGAATCCAAAGTTTTCTGGAGACGCGACACAGGGAAGATTGAGTTTCCAGGCCTGTGATGTTTTCAGCGAGGGAGGATTTTTGATGGTGACTGTAAGGGAACAATTTTTATCACACGTTTTCCTCACCAGCGTCGACAAGACTTACATAAACAACGTCTATCCTTAGAAGCTTTAATAATGTTGGTGTCAAACGAGATGTGTGATGAACAAAGAATTATAAAACGTGAACTGTGTTGTGTGTGTGTGTGTGTGTGTGTGTGTGTGTGTGTGTGTGTGTGTGTGTGTGTGTGTGTGTGTGTGTGTGTGTGTGTGTGTGTGTGTGTGTGTGTGTGTGTGTTCACGCAGTCCTCTTTAATTTGGTCCCTCCTTATCTACCATTTTCAACGAAGGTGTGACAGGACATCTCAAAGTGATGACAACATGACATCCCACACTGACATCATCTTTACCCACCACTACCATCACTACCACTATCACCACCACCACTACCACCATCACCACCACCACCACAACTAGTCACCCGCCACTATCATCACCCTTCCCCACCAATGCTACCACCACCACCACAACTACCCACCACTTCACCACCACCACCTCCACCACCACCACAACTACCCATCACTTCCCCCACCATTGTCACAGTGGCCATTCAACGCTGTCAATAAATGGTCCAAGGTGAAAACAGCACTTTCCCGCAATGAAAAGGCAACGCTCCCATGTTGACAACGTTACTTTTACAATATAATTAAAGCGAGATTGGATAAGCTGGAGCATTGAGGTCATTGATCTCATATTGCATTTTTAATATTTTTACTGAGAAAAGATAATTCAACACTGATGCAATTATCCTTGTTAATTAAAGCTGTCCTTATCCTCTCTATTGGATAACTTTTACCCTTTAGGAAAAGATGAAGTGAATAGTGACAAAGAGAGAAATCAGGGAAGAGAAACGAGAAAAGTGACAAAGAGAGAAATCGGGGAAGAGAAACGAGGCATGAAGAGGGAGGAGCTAGTACGGGAGGATCTCTTGTTGGTGAATTGAAAAGCTACCTATTCCTCCAAACAATGTCACCAAACAGATCACCTATTGGCAACACTGAGGTGATTTGTTTACTGGGATAGTCCGGAGGCATCGGTAGCCCTCCAATTTGACAAAAAGTTGATCTCCAATAAAGAATCGACGAGGAATTCAAGACGAGAATGGAGAAATTAGCTAAAAAAAACACACACACACACACACACGCACACAACTCTGAGACAAACGAGGGGAGAAGAAAAGAGGTGATGGAGAATAAAAGAGAGAAGTTTTTAGGGGAAAAGAGGGGAAGGGAACGAGAAAACGTGAGGAAATGAGAAAGGAGAAAATAAATAAAACAACGTACGGTAAAGAAAAAATATGAAAGACTAAAAGAGAGAACAACATTATTATAAAGAAATCAACGAAATGAATAAAGATAAAAAATATATATAAACAAAAAAGAAATAGCTACAATTGAAGGAAGAGGAAAAAAGAATGAAATAAATACAGAATAATGGGTGAATTCAGAGTGATAAAATAAGAGTGCATGAGAAACGGAAGGGGATGAAAATTTGCAAGAAAAAACTTTAGAGGCAAGAGAGGCAAGAGATAAAACGGCAAATGAAGATTAAGTGCCAAGACCGAGGGAAAAAC
>JAWZYT010004902.1:7500-15000 GCA_034508575.1 Petrolisthes manimaculis
AATTAAGTTTATGTTTGGCATTAAATCTATAGATAGTTGTAGTAGTAGTAGTAGTAGTAGTAGTAGGAGAGAGAGAGAGAGAGAGAGAGAGAGAGAGAGAGAGAGAGAGAGTTACCATGGCATCACAAGTCATCATAAAATACATATATGAATGAGTGTGTGTCAATCACCTGCCTGGACACAAACAGTAGCCTATACACCTGTACAGTTATAAGATGATAACCACCGTCTATGTGAACTCCTTGCAGGCTATACTACACCATTAACTTCCCGAGGTCAACCCTGGACGAGGCTGGGTGGATAAGGATGATACAAGACCTGGGGAGAAGGGGTATCAGGAACATAAGGTACATGTGGGTGTCTGACACGTCCATAACAAGCCATCAGGAAGACCAAATCGACACCATCTGCCTTAACACTTTGGGGGCAAGATTTGTCAGGTGAGTCTCCCTTCCTCCTACAATATTTTAGCCCCCCCCCCTCCCACACACACACACACACACTGTCCCCTCTCTCCACTACCATACATACATACAGTATACTATACATCTCCCTCTCTCCCTCGTCTTTCACATCCCATATATATACAGTATACTCATATATATAATAGCCACCCCCCCCCCCCACACACACACACTGTCCCCTCTCTCCACTACCATACATACATACAGTATACTATACATCTCCCTCTCTCCCTCGTCTTTCACATCCCATATATATACAGTATACTCATATATATACTAGCCACCTCCCACACACACACACACACACACTGTCCTCTCTCTCCACTACTATACATACATACAGTATACTATACATCTCCCTCTCTCCCTCCTCTTTCACATCCCATATATATACAGTATACTCATATATATATAATAGCCACCTCCCATCATTTTGGGTTGGGTTGCAGAACAATAAATTCAACATTACTTTATTGCATTATTTATTTTATACTTTTTATCAATTTCCAGAGTTGATTTCGACGAATTCAAGAAATAGTTGATCTCTGTGATGGCAAATGTTCAGCTGATCAACCAGACATCGGATTACATGAACTCAATCCACCTAATTCCATAATGGTCTATCTTGTATCTCTCTCTCTCTCTCTCTCTCTCTCTCTCTCTCTCTCTCTCTCTCTTATATATAAATAATATTACTTACATATTTAAAAAACTTTAAGGTGGTACAGGGGTAGGGGGACAGGCTGGGGGGGGGGGGGGGGGGTAGAAAGCCTGTCCCCTATTCCCACCCCCCACTAACACCCCCCCCCTCAAACCTGTCCTCCTACTCCTGCACCCCCTCCCCCCAAGTCGTCCCCCTATTCCCGCACCCCCCAAACAAGCCTGTCCCCCTACCCCCCCCCCCCCCTGCACCCCCCTAAGCCTGTCCCCTTATTCTATTAAACAATTGATTGATATTAGGCACCACAACAGAGAGAGAGAGAGAGAGTATGTGTGTGTGTGTGTGTGTATAAGAGAGAGAGTGTGTGTGTGTGTGTGTGTGTGTATAAGAGAGAGAGTGTGTGTGTGTGTGTGTGTATAAGAGAGAGAGTGTGTGTGTAAGAGAAGCAGATTCTCTAAATTGAATTACTGTATAATTAATTACTATATAATTACTTACTATATAATTCCTTATTATATAATTCCTTATTATATAATTCCTTATTATATAATTCCTTACTATATAATTAATTACTATATAATTAATTACTTTATAATTAATTACAATATAATTACTTACTATATAATTACTTACTATATAATTCCTTATTATATAATTCCTTACTATATAATTAATTACTTTATAATTAATTACAATATAATTACTTACTATATAATTAATTACTATATAATTCCTTACTATATAATTCCTTACTATATAATTAATTATTATATAACAATTACTATATAACAATTACTATATAACAATTACTATATAATTAATTACTATATAATTAATTACTATATAAATAATTACTATATAATTAATTACTATATAATTAATTACTATATAATTAATTACTATATAATTAATTACTATATAATTTATTACTATATAATTAATTACTATATAACAATTACTATATAATTAATTACTATATAATTGATTACTATATACTGTATTGTAATTCCCTAATATAATATTCAAAGGGGCAACAAATATTATATACATTTGTCATCTATATAATTCCTTTATATAATAATAATAATAATAATAATAATAATAATAATAATAATAATACAAATAATAATGGGTTGTTGCATGGACTAGTTTATAGGAATCCTTTAGAGGGTAATGGAGTGTTTTAATTCCTCCAAAGTAGGCCAGGAAACAGCATCAGATTAACACTAATAATAGTGGACCTGTTGCCTGGAATAATGTGAAGGAATTGTTTTGTTCCAAAGTTACCAACACTGTACTTATACCCTTCATTATATGTACAGTTACCACCACTTATAACTGATACACGTGATGAGGAATGACAATGCTCACTGTACCTCTTATAAGTGATGCTAATTGTACACATACATATACATACATACATATATATATATACATACATACATACATACAAACAGTTGCCCTCAATGGTACTAATAGGGGATCTCTATCTCTCTCCTATATACATACATACACGTACATATACATACATACATACACACATATAAATACATACATACATATACATCATATACATACATACATGCATACATACATACACATACATAAATATACATACATACATACATACACATACATACATATACATACATACATACATACACATACATATATATACATACATACACATACATAAATATACATACATGTACATACATGCATACACATACATAAATACACATAAATATATATACATAAATACACATACATATATATATACATACATACACATACATAAATATACATACATACATACATACACATATATACATACATACCTACATAAACATACATATAGTTTATAGGAATCAAACACCAACAACAAAATCTTACATTAAATAGTTAGTAGTATATACATACATACACATACATACATATACATACATACACATACATACATACACATACATACATATACATACATATAGTTTATAGGAATCAAACACCAACAACAAAATCTTACATTAAATAGTTAGTTTTTATTACTTATATCCTGTAGTTATCTGGTTATTCAATAAAAATAATTATAATATTATTATTGACTTTTGATATCCTATGGTTACATTGATGGTTGTATTGTTTCAAAGATTTGGAATAATAAATAATAAATAAGAATAAATAATAATAAATGATAATTAATAATAATAAATAATAAAAAATAAATAATAATAATAAAAATAATAGTAAAAAATTATAAAAAAATAATAATAATAAAAAATAATAATAAAAAATTAATAATAAAAAATAATGATAAAAAACAATAACAAAAAATAATAAAAAAAGAATAATAAAAATAATAATAAAAAATCAAATAATAAAAAATAATAATAATAAAAAAAAATTAATAATAATAATAATAATGATAAAAAAAATAATAATAAAAAAAATAATAATAAAAATAAAATAAAAATAATAATAAAAAATAATGATAATAAAAAATAATAAAATAATAATAATAATAATAATAATAATAAAAATAATAATAAAAAAAAATAATAATAAAAAATAATAATAAAAAAAAAATAATAATAAAAAAAAAAATGATAAAAAAAAAAAAAAAAAAAAAAAAAAATAATAATAATAATAATAATTTATCTAAAATCAGTACAGAACCTGTTCTTTCCCCCCGGTTTAGGAACCAACACACAGGGTGAACTCTATGGACTATTACTAGGTTCTATTAAATCATTCTTTAACATATTATACTCTATCTCTTTCCTCATAATCTCTCTTTTTTCTGGATTTACTCTGTATGGGTATTGTTTAATTAATTGGTCTAACGTCATCGACTTCCACGTCATGTACTATTGCATTTATTCTCCTGGGAGTATCAGGAAACAGAGATTTGTACTTATTTATTTATGATCTTGTTCACTTCTTCATTAGAGGGCTACTTATAATAACTTACTTAATACTTACTTGTATGAGTCACTTAGACTCTCAGACTTACACCCGTCACATGATGCTCCAATACTGCTGACCTAAGCTTGGGAACCACTAACACGCCAGCATAATATTATGATACACAAGGGATGCGACCTAGTTGCGCTCCTATAGCTCTCAGTTAGCTACAGATAACCGACCCGATCACAGGTTACTCTAGCGTGTTATCTCTCTTTAAAGTTAGCTTCCTAGCCTAGCTTAAACCCGTGCAAGCTACATATTGTGACTCTGTATACTAACTCGTGTTATAAATAAAAAGTGAGTAAACTACTTTAACCTTGTTGTATCTTCTCAAACCATAATAGTTATAGAAAGCCTAATAATTAAAATCAAACTCCGAAGAGACAACAAAGACACTACAAAGACAAACCAGTCGCCAGCCACCCTACCCTATCGACTCATATGTTTGGAAGTAAGTAAGTCTTTCTTACACCAGAACACATCTTCGATACCCGTTTATATCCCAAATTTAGCCTAAAAACACCGAAAAATCGAGTTTTTTGGGTCTCAGAAGCCATTTGTACATGTCTACACTGTTCTAGAAAAAAATCAATTTTCAGGCAAAAAAAATGCTAAAACACGTTTTTTTGGCCCAAAAAGTCGATTTGTGCATGCATCTTCGATACCCGTTTATATCCCAAATTTAGCCTAAAAACACCGAAAAATCGAGTTTTTTGGGTCTCAGAAGTGATTTGTACTGTGCTAGAAAAATTTCAATTTTCAGGCAAAAAAAATGCTAAAACACGTTTTTTGGGCCCAAAAAGTCGATTTGTGCATGCATCTTCGATACCCGTTTATATCCCAAATTTAGCCTAAAAACACCGAAAAATCGAGTTTTTTGGGTCTCAGAAGCGATTTGTACTGTGCTAGAAAAATTTCAATTCTCAGGCAAAAAAAATGCTAAAACACGTTTTTTTGGCCCAAAAAGTCGATTTGTGCATGCATCTTCGATACCCGTTTATATCCCAAATTTAGCCTAAAAACACCGAAAAATCGAGTTTTTTGGGTCTCAGAAGCGATTTGTACTGTGCTAGAAAAAATTCAATTTTCAGGCAAAAAAAAATGCTAAAACACGTTTTTTTGGGCCAAAAAGTCGATTTGTGCATGCATCTTCGATACCCGTTTATATCCCAAATTTAGCCTAAAAACACCGAAAAATCGAGTTTTTTGGGTCTCAGAAGCGATTTGTACATGTCTACACTGTTCTAGAAAAAATTCAATTTTCAGGCAAAAAAAATGCTAAAACACGTTTTTTTGGCCCAAAAAGTCGATTTGTACTGTGCTAGAAAAATTTCAATTTTCAGGCAAAAAAAATGCTAAAACACGTTTTTTTGGCCCAAAAAGTCGATTTGTACTGTGCTAGAAAAATTTCAATTTTCAGGCAAAAAAAATGCTAAAACACGTTTTTTTGGCCCAAAAAGTCGATTTGTACTGTGCTAGAAAAATTTCAATTTTCAGGCAAAAAAAATGCTAAAACACGTTTTTTTGGCCCAAAAAGTCGATTTGTACTGTGCTAGAAAAATTTCAATTTTCAGGCAAAAAAAATGCTAAAACACGTTTTTTTGGCCCAAAAAGTCGATTTGTACTGTGCTAGAAAAATTTCAATTTTCAGGCAAAAAAAATGCTAAAACACGTTTTTTTGGCCCAAAAAGTCGATTTGTACTGTGCTAGAAAAATTTCAATTTTCAGGCAAAAAAAATGCTAAAACACGTTTTTTTGGCCCAAAAAGTCGATTTGTACTGTGCTAGAAAAATTTCAATTTTCAGGCAAAAAAAATGCTAAAACACGTTTTTTTGGCCCAAAAAGTCGATTTGTACTGTGCTAGAAAAATTTCGATTTTCAGGCAAAAAAAATGCTAAAACACGTTTTTTTGGCCCAAAAAGTCGATTTGTACTGTGCTAGAAAAATTTCAATTTTCAGGCAAAAAAAATGCAAAAACACGTTTTTTTGGCCCAAAAAGTCGATTTGTACTGTGCTAGAAAAATTTCAATTTTCAGGCAAAAAAAATGCAAAAACACGTTTTTTTGGCCCAAAAAGTCGATTTGTACAGTGCTAGAAAAATTTCAATTTTCAGGCAAAAAAAATGCAAAAACACGTTTTTTTGGCCCAAAAAGTCGATTTGTACAGTGCTAGAAAAATTTCAATTTTCAGGCAAAAAAAATGCTAAAACACGTTTTTTTTGGCCCAAAAAGTCGATTTGTACTGTGCTAGAAAAATTTCAATTTTCAGGCAAAAAAAATGCAAAAACACGTTTTTTTGGCCCAAAAAGTCGATTTGTACTGTGCTAGAAAAATTTCAATTTTCAGGCAAAAAAAATGCTAAAACACGTTTTTTTGGCCCAAAAATTCGATTTGTACAGTGCTAGAAAAATTTCAATTTTCAGGCAAAAAAAATGCTAAAACACGTTTTTTTGGCCCAAAAAGTCGATTTGTACTGTGCTAGAAAAATTTCAATTTTCAGGCAAAAAAAATGCTAAAACACATTTTTTTGGCCCAAAAAGTCGATTTGTACTGTGCTAGAAAAATTTCAATTTTCAGGCAAAAAAAATGCAAAAACACGTTTTTTTGGCCCAAAAAGTCGATTTGTACAGTGCTAGAAAAATTTCAATTTTCAGGCAAAAAAAATGCTAAAACACGTTTTTTTGGCCCAAAAAGTCGTTTTGTACTGTGCTAGAAAAATTTCAATTTTCAGGCAAAAAAAATGCTAAAACACGTTTTTTTGGCCCAAAAAGTCGATTTGTGCATGCATCTTCGATACCCGTTTATATCCCAAATTTAGCCTAAAAACACCGAAAAATCGAGTTTTTTGGGTCTCAGAAGTGATTTGTACTGTGCTAGAAAAATTTCAATTTTCAGGCAAAAGAAATGCTAAAACACGTTTTTTTTGGCCCAAAAAGTCGATTTGTGCATGCATCTTCGATACCCGTTTATATCCCAAATTTAGCCTAAAAACACCGAAAAATCGAGTTTTTTGGAACACAGAAGCCATTTGTACATGTCTACACTGTTCTAGAAAAAAATCAATTTTCAGGCAAAAAAAATGCTAAAACACGTTTTTTTGGCCCAAAAAGTCGATTTGTGCATGCATCTTCGATACCCGTTTATATCCCAAATTTAGCCTAAAAACACCGAAAAATCGAGTTTTTTGGGTCTCAGAAGCGATTTGTACTGTGCTAGAAAAAAATCAATTTTCAGGCAAAAAAAAATGCTAAAACACGTTTTTTTGGGCCAAAAAGTCGATTTGTGCATGCATCTTCGATACCCGTTTATATCCCAAATTTAGCCTAAAAACACCGAAAAATCGAGTTTTTTGGGTCTCAGAAGCGATTTGTACATGTCTACACTGTTCTAGAAAAAATTCAATTTTCAGGCA
>JAWZYT010004902.1:20000-25000 GCA_034508575.1 Petrolisthes manimaculis
GGGACCTAACCGGGGCAGACTACCGGGACCTAACCTAACATAACAGGACAGGGACAGACTACCGGGACCTAACCGGGGCAGACTACCGGGACCTAACCTAACATAACAGGACCGGGACAGACTACCGGGACCTAACCGGGGCAGACTACCGGGACCTAACCTAACATAACAGGACCGGGACAGACTACCGGGACCTAACCGGGGCAGACTACCGGGACCTAACCTAACATAACAGGACCGGGACAGACTACCGGGACCTAACCGGGGCAGACTACCGGGACCTAACCTAACATAACAGAACCGGGACAGACTACCGGGACCTAACCGGGGCAGACTACCGGGACCTAACCTAACATAACAGGACCGGGACAGACTACCGGGACCTAACCGGGGCAGACTACCGGGACCTAACCTAACATAACAGGACCGGGACAGACTACCGGGACCTAACCGGGGCAGACTACCGGGACCTAACCTAACATAACAGAACCGGGACAGACTACCGGGACCTAACCGGGGCAGACTACCGGGACCTAACCTAACATAACAGGACCGGGACAGACTACCGGGACCTAACCTAACATAACAGAACCGGGACAGACTACCGGGACCTAACCGGGGCAGACTACCGGGACCTAACCTAACATAACAGAACCGGGACAGACTACCGGGACCTAACCGGGGCAGACAACCGGGACCTAACCTAACATAACAGAACCGGGACAGACTACCGGGACCTAACCGGGGCAAACTACCGGGACCTAACCTAACATAGCCTAACCGGGGCAGACTACCGGGACCTAACCTAACATAGCCTAACCGGGGCATACTACCGGGACCTAACCGGGGCAGACTACCGGGACCTAACCTAACATAGCCTAACCGGGGCATACTAACCTAACCTAACCTAACCTAACCTAACCTAACCTAACCTAACCTAACCTAACCTAACCTAACCTAACCTAACCAAACCTAACCTAACCTACCGAGACCTAACCGGGGCAGACTACCGGGACCTAACCTAACATAGCCTAACCGGGGCAGACTACCGGGACCTAACCGGGGCAGACTACCGGGACCTAGCCTAACATAACAGAACCGGGACAGACTACCGGGACCTAACCGGGGCAGACTACCGGGACCTAACCTAACATAACAGAACCGGGACAGACTACCGGGACCTAACCGGGGCAGACTACCGGGACCTAACCTAACATAACAGAACCGGGACAGACTACCGGGACCTAACCGGGGCAGACTACCGGGACCTAACCTAACATAACAGAACCGGGACAGACTACCGGGACCTAACCGGGGCAGACTACCGGGACCTAACCTAACATAACAGGACCGTGACAGACTACCGGGACCTAACCGGGGCAAACTACCGGGACCTAACCTAACATAGCCTAACCGGGGCAGACTACCGGGACCTAACCTAACATAGCCTAACCGGGGCAGACTACTAGGACCTAACCTAACCTAACCTAACCTAACCTAACCTAACCTACCGAGACCTAACCGGGGCAGACTACCGGGACCTAACCTAACATAACAGAACCGGGACAGACTACCGGGACCTAACCGGGGCAGACTACCGGGACCTAACCTAACATAACAGGACCGGGACAGACTACCGGGACCTAACCGGGGCAGACTACCGGGACCTAACCTAACATAACAGGACCGGGACAGACTACCGGGACCTAACCGGGGCAGACTACCGGGACCTAACCTAACATAACAGAACCGGGACAGACTACCGGGACCTAACCGGGGCAGACTACCGGGACCTAACCTAACATAACAGGACCGGGACAGACTACCGGGACCTAACCTAACATAACAGGACCGGGACAGACTACCGGGACCTAACCGGGGCAGACTACCGGGACCTAACCTAACATAACAGAACCGGGACAGACTACCGGGACCTAACCGGGGCAGACTACCGGGACCTAACCTAACATAACAGAACCGGGACAGACTACCGGGACCTAACCGGGGCAAACTACCGGGACCTAACCTAACATAGCCTAACCGGGGCAGACTACCGGGACCTAACCTAACATAGCCTAACCGGGGCATACTACCGGGACCTAACCGGGGCAGACTACCGGGACCTAACCTAACATAGCCTAACCGGGGCATACTAACCTAACCTAACCTAACCTAACCTAACTTAACCTAACCTAACCTAACCTAACCAAACCTAACCTAACCTACCGAGACCTAACCGGGGCAAACTACCGGGACCTAACCTAACATAGCCTAACCGGGGCAGACTACCGGGACCTAACCGGGGCAGACTACCGGGACCTAACCTAACATAACAGAACCGGGACAGACTACCGGGACCTAACCGGGGCAGACTACCGGGACCTAACCTAACATAACAGAACCGGGACAGACTACCGGGACCTAACCGGGGCAGACTACCGGGACCTAACCTAACATAGCCTAACCGTGGTATACTACCGGGACCTAACCTAACCTAACCTAACCTAACCCAACCCAACCTAACCTAACCTAACCTAACCTAACCCTTAACCTAACCTAACCTAACCTAACCCAACCCAACCTAACCTAACCTAACCTAACCTAACCCTTAACCTAACCTAACCTAACCTAACCTAACCCAACCTAACCTAACCCTTAACCTAACCTAACCTAACCTAACCCTTAACCTAACCTAACCCAACCTAACCTAACCTAACCTAACCTAACCCTTAACCTAACCTAACCTAACCCCTAACCTGCTGCCCCGCTGCCCCGCCGCCCCGCCCCGCTGCCCCGCCCCACTGCCCTGCCCCACTGCCCCGCCGCCGCCCGGCTGTCACCCCGCTGCCCCGCCGCCCCGCTGCCCTGCCGCCCCGCTGCCCCGCCACCCCGCTGCCCCGCCACCCTGCCCCACTGCCCCGCTGCCCCGACGCCCCGCTGCCCCGCTGTCCAGCCCCGCCGCCCCACTGCCACGCCCCGCTGCCCCGACGCCCCGCTGCCCCGCCGCCCCGCCCCGCAACTGTCCCACTGCCCCGCCCCGCTGCCCCGCCGCCCCGCCGCCCCGCTGCCCCGACGCCCCGCTGCCCCGACGCCCCGCTGCCCCGCCGCCCCGCCCCGCAACTGCCCCACTGCCCCGCCCCGCTGCCCCGCCACCCCGCCCCGCTGCCCTGACGCCCTGCTGCCCCGCTGTCAAGCCCCGCCGCCCCGCTGCCCCGCCCCGCTGCCCCGCATCCCGCTGCCCCGCCGCCCTGCTGCCCCGCCGCCCCGCTACCCCGCCTCGCAACTGCCCCGCCCCGCCCCGCTGCCCCGCTGCCCCGCTGCCCCGCCCCGCTGCCCCGATGCCCTGCCGCCCCGCTGCCACGCCGCCCCGCTGCCCCGCCCCGCAACTGCCCTGCCGCCCCGCTGCCCCTAACCTAACCTAACCTAACCTAACCCAACCTAACCTAACCCTTAACCTAACCTAACCTAACCCTTAACCTAACCTAACCTAACCTAACCTAACCCTTAACCTAACCTAACCCAACCTAACCTAACCTAACCTAACCCTTAACCTAACCTAACCTAACCTAACCTAACCTAACCCTTAACCTAACCTAACCCAACCTAACCTAACCTAACCTAACCTAACCCTTAACCTAACCTAACCTAACCCCTAACCTGCTGCCCCACTGCCCCGCCGCCCCGCCTCGCTGCCCCGCCCCACTTCCCTGCCCCACTGCCCCACCGCCGCCCGGCTGTCACCCCGCTGCCCCGCCGCCCCGCTGCCCTGCCGCCCCGCCACCCCGCTGCCCCGCCACCCTGCCCCACTGCCCCGACGCCCCGCTGCCCCGCTGTCCAGCCCCGCCGCCCCACTGCCCCGCCCCGCTGCCCCGACGCCCCGCTGCCCCGCCGCCCCGCCCCGCAACTGCCCCACTGCCCCGCCGCCCCGCTGCCCCGACGCCCCGCTGCCCCGCCCCGCTGCCCCGACGCCCCGCTGCCCCGCCACCCCGCCCCGCAACTGCCCCACTGCCCCGCCCCGCTGCCCTGCCCCGCTGCCCCGACGCCCCGCTGCCCCGCCACCCCGCCCCGCTGCTCCGACGTCCTGCTGCCCCGCTGTCAAGCCCCGCCGCCCCACTGACCCGCCCCGCTGCCCCGCAACCCGCTGCCCCGCCGCCCTGTTGCCCCGCCGCCCCGCTACCCCGCCTCGCAACTGCCCCGCCTCCCCGCCCCGCCCCGCTGCCCCGCCCCGCTGCCCCGATGCCCTGCCGCCCCGCTGCCACGCCGCCCCGCTGCCCCGCCCCGCAACTGCCCTGCCGCCCCGCCCCACTGCCCTGCCGCCACGCCGCCCCGCTGCCCCTAACCTAACCTAACCTAACCCAACCTAACCTAACCTAACCTAACCTAACCTAACCCAACCTAACCTAACCCTTAACCTAACCTAACCTAACCTAACCCAACCCAACCTAACCTAACCCTTAACCTAACCTAACCTAACCTAACCTAACCTAACCTAACCTAACCCAACCTAACCTAACCTAACCTAACCTAACCTAACCTAACCCTTAACCTAACCTAACCTAACCTAACCTGCTGCCCCACCGCCCCGCAACCCTGCCGCCCCGCCCCTCTGCCCCGCCCCACTGCCCTGCCCCGCTGCCCCGCCGCTGCCCGGCTGTCGCACCGCTGCCCCGCCACCCCCGCTGCCCTGCCGCCCCGCTGTCCTGCTGCCCCGCCACCCCGCCCCGCTGAACCGCCCCGCTGCCCCGCCACCCCGCTGTCAAGCCCCGCCGCCCCACTGCCCCGCATCCCGCCGCCCCGTTACCCCGCCCCGCAATTGCCCCACTGCCCCGCCGCCCCGCCCCGTTGCCCCGACGCCCCGCCGCCCCACATCCCCACTGCCCCGCCGCCCCGCCGCCCCGCTGCCCCGCTGCCCCGCCCCGCAACTGACCCACCGCCACGCCCCGCTGCCCCGCCGCCCCGCCCCGCTGCTCCGCCGCCCTGCTGCCCCACTGTCACCTTGC
>JAWZYT010004903.1:5000-17500 GCA_034508575.1 Petrolisthes manimaculis
TTTACTGTAGAATCTTTCCAATTAAATCTCCTTCCTCAGGTGAATGAAACTCGGCTATTTGAGTGTAAATCTCCTGAACCAATATTACACACCAATGGCAAATCATTTCACATAATTGTTTCGAGGAAGCTTCATTAGAATGTGTTTTAATATTATTGGAAGTGACTCTACAGCTACACCCTCATCCCTTTCTATTTCCTTACTGCTTGCTGTCACACCTCTCTATCACCTTTTTCTGGCGCAATACGACCTCGCTGTTGCGGCGCCAAATATCAATCAATGAATCAATCTCTACAGCGACAATCACAAGTCATTGCATCGGGTGAATGAAAGTGAATGAAAGTGAGTCACGTGATTCGATGGTGTGAAACAATTATACAGTGACCAACAGTTAGAGTTTCGTATGACTTTTGGAAGGTAGTTTAATTGGAATGTGTAGTTACTGTAGTAGGACTATTATACGTGACTGTACACATGGTAATATATATATGTATATACACTTTTGAGCATGAGGGGTTGGATGGTTCTGTTGCCCCGAGAACACACACACACGCGGACGCACGCACACACACACACACACACACACACACACACACAAGCAATTCTTCAGTATCCATCTTCTGGGTGTCTCAATGGGTCCTATTCAAGAACGTCTGTGGTGCTTACGAATTCCTGACGTCGACTGTATGTATGTATTACCTTAAGTTCATTCATTACACATTATTATGGATAACTCGAACATATTGCTGACTAATAAATCATTGTTCTCTTTCATGATATTTCTGCAATTCTTTACATAATATTTACTCATATTAATTTCTCACCATGTATCAAATAACTTCATGGTGGTCTTTAGTGGATTTTACTGAAGGTAAATAAAGAACTTAATAAAAAAAAAAATAAAAAAAATGAAAGGGAAAGAAAAAAAAATTGCACGTTCTCATATAATATAATTTTTTGAAGAGTAAGTAGCTGCTTGTAATAAATTTGAATATGGTGCTTAAACCACTTAATTAAGGGGGTGTGGGAATAGGGGGACAGGCTTGGGGGGGTTTGGGGGTGCAGGAGTAGGGGGACAGGCTTCGGGGGGGGGGTTGGGGGAGTTAGGGGGGTGCGGGAATAGGGGGACAGGCTTTCTACCCACCCCAAGCCTGTCTCCCTATTCCCGCACCCCCTCCCCCAGTCTCCCCCCAAGCCTGTCCCCTACTCCAACACCCCCTTAATGAAAAGTTTCTCAGCTAATGAACAGAGAGAATGTAACAAACAAGTCCAGTGTCGGATCATATAAAAAAAAATTAATAAAAAAAAAAAAAAAAAAAAATTACACGAGTCACTCCAATATGGATGAATGAATATTATTGAACGTGATTGTACTGTTGCCAAAATATGAATTACAACAAACCTGGATGAAACATTAACTATATATTATCTTTTACAACTATTTGTAGGCACCGTAAATATGTTAATACAAAACAGAAATGTATCTTCCATTTTCCATTACAAATAACTATGGATATTTTTTTTTAATATACTTAAAAACATTGCATCAAAACTTGTCGCAATTCATATTTTGGCAACTGTACATAATATGAAGGTACAGTAAATAATCTACACGAGGTTATTAAAAAAGAGCCTTATTCTGATTGGCTGACACATGACTTGGCTGCTAATCAATGGACCAATCACGACTGGCCTTCACAATATTCGGGTGTGGCCGCTTACAGTCCACTACCAAAATACAAACTATATATTATACTGTATTTATCTCTCACTGCTGGGCTATATACTCGTGAAGCAATTGTAATACAACACCAGGAAGTTTGTACTCTATTGTATAGGTCACTCCTACTTTACTTGTACTACTGTATTGTATTGGTCACAAAAATTCAAATACACACACACACTCACACACACACACACTCACACACACACACACTCACACACACACACACACACACACACGATGTTGTTGTTTTTGAGGGTTTATAACATGGAAATACAACTACAATATTATTATTATTATTATTATTATTAGGTTTGATGTTTTGTTAATCAGTCACATGGTAGATCATTCATTAAAATACAGCATTATTATGATTATTATTATTATTATTATTATTATTAGTTTTGTTGTTTTGTTTATCACTGAGTCACTTGGTAGACCATTCATTTCAGTACTTCCAGAATAATTATCTCTCTTTCCATATAACCTGTGTAAGAATTCCTAAAGCCGACTATACATACATACATACCTATTTGTACACCCATTTCCACTTGTACACTCTCACTTGTACACCCTCCTTCACTTTGTACACTCTCCCTCACTAAATGGAAACTCTCATATAATTATTCTGATCTACAGTGTTAGTGTTTTATAGGATATCATAAACCCACATAAATAAGTAATGTGTTGGTTAAGATGGAGCAACTGAATCCTCCAAACTATTCCATGCAACAGAACACCATTATATTTGCTCTTCTGGTCCTGTTTCCTAGCATACTTAAGGACCCTAATATTCGTGTATGAAAATTGGAGGCTTGTGATTCCTCCTGACTATGCCACGACACAAGCTCCTTCCATATAGGTGTGTGTGTTTCGTGGCAATATTTGAAGGACTCATTTATCTCCAATTTTCTGACTTCATCACAGGGTCCCTTAAATTAACGTTGTATGTGTAGGTGAAATTATGGTCACGTTTTTTTCATTTCCCTAAGTTGTTGAAGTTTAAATGTCCTGAGTCAAAAGAACAAATTATTATGCATTTAGATATGTATGTATATTAATCTATATTTATAAATAATAAATTAAGCATGATGATTTTAATGGAGATAAGTACTTACTGGCCCTAATCTCCTCATAATTATATATAACATGCACAAAAATGTAGTTAGATTATATAAAGCCATGTATGAGTGTGCGCGAATGTGTGTGTGTGTTTTGTTTGTGGTGCAAAAATATGGGTACATTATATAAATTCAAGTGTATTCAGGAATGTGTGTAATCTATATAGTGCAAACATATACAGTATTGTAGGTAGATTATATAAAACCATGTGTATGTAAAAGGTGTATGTAAGTAATGTAAGTAGTGCAAAAAGCCATGTGTATGCAGATATGTGTGTGTGTGTATGTAGTGCAAAGATCCATGTGTATGCAGGTGTGTGTGTGTGCGTATGCAGGGGTGTATGTAAGTAGTGCAAAAAGCGATGTGTATGCAGGTGTAGGTGTGTGTGTGTGTGTGTGTGTGTGTGTGTGTGTGTGTGTGTGTGTGTGTGTGTGTGTGTGTGTGTGTGTAGTACAAAGCTCCACAGGTGCACACACAATGCCTGGCCAAGAGACCTGTGGGACGGGGCGTGTAGGCTCGTAACTCAGGGAAGCGGACGGTAAATAAGGAGGGACGCCAGCCTGTCCGCCGCCGCTACACAGTAATGGACACACAGCTAACTTATACCACCTAAACACTTTGCCTCAACACAGTACAACAAGCAAGGTAACCCCAGGAGAGAAAGTCTACCCCTCTAAAGTAATGGACACACATGCAGCTAACTTATATCACCTAAACACTCTGCCTCACAGGAGAGAAAGTGTACCTCTCTAAAGTAATGGACACACAGTTAACTTATACCACTTAAACACTCTACCTCACAGGAGAGAAAGTGTATCTCTCTAAAGTAATGGACACACAGCTAACTTATACCACTTAAACACTCTACATCATGCACCTCAGTCCAGCAAGCATGGTTACCCTAGGAGAGAAAGTGTACCTCACAACTAACTTATACCACCTCACCACAGTCAAGCAAGCAAGCATAGTAACCCCAGATAAGAGAGAAAGTATACCTCTATAATCCACCTCTAGGGCCCACCTCACCCGAAAGTGTAGCGTACCTCTAACCACCAAAACATTTCCCATATAAAGGAGGTAATTCACTTTGGTTACATTGGAGTGCCTTGATTCATCCAAAGTTTGCCATGAAATAGAACCAGAAGAGCAAAAATAATGGTGTTTTTAATGTTGTTTGGAACAGTTTGGAGGATTCAGTTGCTCCAGATTTACAAACACAACATTTCCCCCTTAATTAAAGCGTACGATTCACGTCAGTCAATCATTCCACCCACTCGTCTTTCCAAGTCCACTTCTAGACCCCTAAATTTTCCCACTTAAAACAGCTCCCCCCCCCCCCCCCCGGCTAGAAAGTGCACCTCTACCCAACTAAAATTTTGCATCAATAGCGTGTGCCTCATCTCTGTCAAGCCTTGTGTCATCAGGATAGACATTTCAGTTCGACCCCCCAAAATGTCAATGCTTCCTCGGGGTAAAATGTGCATCACTTCATGACATTGTATGACTCCCTGTACGAGTCCTAGATTATTATATTACTCCCTGTACGAGTCCTAGATTATAATATTACTCCCTCTACGAGTCCTAGATTATAATATTACTCCCTCTACGAGTCCTACTAGATTATAATATTACTCACTGCTCTGTTTAATGTGAAAGGAAACCGGCAGTTCACATAAAGTGTTTTGAGGACTTAAATCTATTCTAATCACAACACAGTATGGAGATATGTATATGCTCTGAATAAAAAAAAAACACATACAGTATAATGATATAAATTAAATGTTTTAGTACAAAAACAGTATTGTATAATATATATATTCTACTAAAGAAACACAGTATAATGACATAATATATATCGTTCTGATGACAATAAACAAAATCATGATACAAAAAAATTAATGTTGCGATAAGATGAACGATTTAAAACTGTATATATACACGTTGTGACACCAAAGAGCCATTGCTTACCTTCTTTACAATGGGTTCAGTTATCAACCATTATCAAGTGGAGTTTATACAGCAAGTTCACACTCTCCAGGAAGGTTAGGAGGGTGGGGTGAGGGGAAGAGTGATAAAGTGAGAGAAAGGAAGGGAAGGAAAGAGCGTGAATAGGAGGGAGGGAGGGAGGGAGGGAGATACATAGGAAAGGAATGTGCCTAAATAGGATGGAGGGAGAAAGGAGAGGAGGGTGTTAGCAGAAAGAAGGTTAATATGAGAGAGGAAGGGAAGGAAAGAAAGTTAATAGAAAATAAGAAAGGAAAATATAAGCGAGTGGAAAGTGAATGAGAGGTAGACAGGTAGGTAGAGAAGAAAGGACAGTGAAGGTTGATGGGAGATAGAGAGAAGAGCTGGTGTAAGAGAATGGGAGATAGAGAGAGAAGAAGAGAGAGTGTAAGAGGTAAGGAGGAAGGGAAGGAGAGTGTAAAGAGAATGAGAGAGAAGTGCTGGTGTAAGAGAATGGGAGATAGAGAGAGAAAAAGAGAGAGTGTAAGAGGTAAGGAGGAAGGGAAGGAGAGTGTAAAAGAATGGGAGGTAGAGAAAAGGGCTGGTATAAGAGGTAGAAAGTGGTGTGAGTTAAGGAGGTAGAGAGGGAAGAGCTGGTGTAAGAGGTAAGGAGGAAGGGAAGGAGAGTGTAAGAGAATGGGAGGTAGAGAGAGAGAAGGGCTAGTATAAGAGGTAGAAAGTGTGTGAGGTAAGGAGGTAGAGAGGGAAGGGCTATAGTGTAAGAGGTAAGGATGTGTTTGCTCTTGGGAGACATCTGGCGGCACTGTGTGAAGCGACCCACACCAATTAGTCAATGATGGTGGGGTGTGGGGGGAAGGGGGGACAAAAAGAGGGGGAGGAGGGTGGGAAAGGAAGAGGGAGGAAGGTAGAGGGAAAGAGATGGAGGGAGGAAGGTAGAGGGAAAGGAAGAAGTAAGAGGAAGGAAGGAGATGGAGGGTGGAAGAGGGAAAGGAAGAAGTAGGAGGAGGAGGAAGGAAGGTGATGGAGGGTGGAAGAGGGAGGGAAAGGAAGAAGTAGGAGGAAAGGAAGGAGATGGAGGGTGGTTAATTGATTGATGGATGGATATTAGGCTTGGCAACATGGAGGTCCTATAGCGCCAGAAAGAGGTGATAGAGAGGTGTGACAGCAAGCAGGAAGGAAATAAAAAGAAAAGAGGGACAGTTGAAGAACTGAAAGATGGGAACCATTTAGTCTGGTCTCTCACTGGCGACCTTCCTAGCATGGGAAGCCCTCTCTCCCAGAAATCGGGGCAGAGCAGAGGCCGGAGCCCCCTCTAGTCTAGTTCGCCAGGTCTCAGAGACACACAAGCCCCCCACCACGTCAAGGTGGTTCCCGTAAGGGGGGAGGAGGAAGAGAAGAGATGGAAGATGAGAAATGGGAGGAATAGAAGGGGGAGGAGGAAGAGAAGGGGAGGAAGAAGAGAAGGGTGAGGATGAGGAGAAGGGAGTGGAGAAGAAAGAGGCTGGAGATAGGCTATGAGGTTACAAATAATACTGAAAAAGGAAGAGAAAAGGAAACAGAAAAAACAAAGAATAGGAGAAGGTTGAAGAAAATGGAGGGGAAAAAAGAGAGGAGAGGAGGAAATAATTGGTCATTAGTCTGTCTCCTGGCATATTTAGGAGGAATCAAGGTCCTCCAATGTACCAATAAAGGATTCTTGGTGGTAAATATATCTGGAGCAATTGATGCCTCCAATCAACAACATTATTTCCTGGTATACTTTGGAGGAATCAAAATGCTCCAATGTACCAAAAGTATACACTGTCCTTTACTGGTTGTTTTTGTGGTGTTAGCGGTGCCTGTGTGTGTGTGTGTGTGTGTGTGTGTGTGTGTGTGTGTGTGTGTGTGTGTGTGTGTGGTGACGTAAGGCCTCATACAACACATCAAAGGGCCGGAAAATCACCTTTGATGTGCCCAGTGTAAATTTACCCGTTTAATTTATCTGCGAGCGAGTTAGTGGCGCCGCGGGGCAGGTAGGTGTGTGTGTGTGTATGTGTGTGTGTGTGTGTATGTGTGTGTGTGTGTGTGTGTGTGTGTGTGTGTGTGTGTGTGTGTGTGTGTGTGTGTGTGTGTGTGTGTGTGTGTGTGTGTGTGTGTCGGGGTGTATTATGTGTGTATGTGTACTATGTATGTATGAGCGTATGTGCATGTGTATGTGTATTACGTGTATGTATGTGTGTGTACTGTAGAATAAATAGGTGGGAAGAGGGGGGAACGGAGAATATGGGGTCGGGGGGTGGGGTCGGGGTGGGGGGGGGAGTGGGGGGAGGGGGTGAACACGGGCTATATAGCAAGCTGGCTGACTCATCCCTACCCACCAATAAACTAGATTATCCAAAGCCCCCCCACCCCCCATCCCCTCACCCTCAGAGGTAAATGTTTCATCCAGACTATTGCCACGAAACAAAACCCTCTGTTATTATATAAACTTATGGTGTTTCGTGGGTCGTGGAGAAGGAATCAGTCGCCTCCAACAATTATTCACCGACCATGTAAATGAAGAAAATCCCGATGCACATCATGCACTTTCTCTTTGTGGTTGTGGTAATGGTGATGGAGGTGATGTTAGTGGTGGTGGTTATGGTGGTGGTGGTTATGGTAGTGGTAGTGGTGGTGGTGGTGGTGGTGATGGTAGTGGTGGTAGTATTGGTAGAAGTAGTAGTGGTAGTATTGGTAGAAGTAGTAGTAGTAGTATTGGTAGAAGTAGTAGTATTGGTAGAAGTAGTAGTATTGGTAGAAGTAGTAGTATTGGTAGTATTAGTAGTATTAGTATCGTACGTATATTATAACAAGAACTAAGTCAACTGATTGAAGTAGTACTATATAATTTCTCAAGTGTATATATCTTTTCCATTCGTCCCTTTCCTCCTCTTCCTCTATTCCCCAACCACTGTCCTTCCCTCCTCTCCTCCTCTTCCTCTATTCCTCAACCACTGTCCTTCCCTCCTCTCCTCCTCTATTCCATTCTTCCCTCTCCTCTTCCTCCTCTTCTCTATTCCCCAACCACTGTCCTTCCCTCCTCTTCTCCTCCTCCTCTATTCCATTCGTCCATCTCCTCCTCTTCTCTATTCCCCAACCACTGTCCTTCCCTCCTCTCTTCTGTCTTGCTTGGCCTTCCCCGCCTCTCTCCCTTGTAGCAGTGTAGCAGGTAATGAGTGTAACTTGAGCAGGGCAGGGCAGGGCAGGGCAAGGGAGGGTAGGGCAGGGCAGGGCAAGGGAGGGTAGGGTAGGGTAGGGCAGGGCAGGGCAAGGGAGGGAAGGGTAGGGCGTGGCGGGACACAGGTAAGCTTAGCCAGACTCACAGCATATACTCTCTCTCTCTCTCTCTCTCTCTCTCTCTCTCTCTCTCTCTCTCTCTCTGTACACACACTCACACTCTCTCACCTTCCAACACCACAACTGATTCAAGCATTCAGAGTGTGTGTGTGTGTGTGTCATCTTGATACTTAAATGCTCTCTCTCTCTCTCTCTCTCTCTCTCTCTCTCTCTCTCTCTCTCTCTCTCTCTCTCTCTCTCTCTCTCTCTCTCTCTCTCTCTCTTGCAAATAAACACACACACACGCGCGCGCAGACCCATCCAAAATGGCCCAAAACAATATTACTTGATCCCCTTCAGATACCCTGTGAAGTAGTCCAAAAATTGTAAGTAAATGAGTCCTTCAAACATTATCCTGAAACACCACCAATATGGAAGGAGCTTGTTTCGTGGCAGAGTCAGAAGGAATCAGAAGTCTCCAATTCTCACACACGATCACAGGGTCCTTCATAAAGACCACAAAACCACCAATAAAACAGAACAGCCTAAAATTATTAATGTGTGTGTGTGTGTGTGTGTGTGTGTGAAAGAGAGAGAGAGAGAGGTGAGATGATGTCACACACAGTACTACAAAAGATACAAACACACACCTTGTATTCAGTCAGACAGACAGACAGACAGACAGACAGACAGACAGACAGACAGACAGACAGACAGACAGACAGACAGACAGACAGACAGACAGACAGACAGACAGGTAGGTGTGTAAATGAGGAAGGAAATTCCCAGGTAACCTTCACCAATACATTCAAATTGAATTACCACTCACGATCATTGTCCTGTAGGGTGGTGTGAGGTAGTGTGTGGTGTGAGGTAGTGTGTGGTGTGAGGTAGTGTGTGGTGTGAGGTGGTGTGTGGTGTGAGGTAGTGTGTGGTGTGAGGTAGTGTGTGGTGTGAGGTAGTGTGTGGTGTGAGGTAGTGTGTGGTGTGAGGTAGTGTGTGGTGTGAGGTAGTGTGTGGTGTGAGGTAGTGTGTGGTGTGAGGTAGTGTGTGGTGTGAGGTAGTGTGTGGTGTGAGGTGGTGTGTGGTGTGAGGTAGTGTGTGGTGTGAGGTAGTGTGTGGTGCGAGGTAGTGTGTGGTGTGAGGTGGTGTGTGGTGTGAGGTGGTGTGTGGTGTGAGGTAGTGTGTGGTGTGAGGTAGTGTGTGGTGTGAGGTGGTGTGTGGTGTGAGGTAGTGTGTGGTGTGAGGTAGTGTGTGGTGTGAGGTAGTGTGTGGTGTGAGGTAGTGTGTGGTGTGAGGTAGTGTGTGGTGTGAGGTAGTGTGTGGTGTGAGGTAGTGTGTGGTGTGAGGTAGTGTGAGGTAGTGTGTGGTGTGAGGTAGTGTGTGGTGTGAGGTAGTGTGTGGTGTGAGGTAGTGTGTGGTGTGAGGTAGTGTGTGGTGTGAGGTAGTGTGTGGTGTGAGGTGGTGTGTGGTGTGAGGTAGTGTGTGGTGTGAGGTAGTGTGTGGTGTGAGGTAGTGTGTGGTGTGAGGTAGTGTGTGGTGTGAGGTGGTGTGTAGTGTGTGGTGTGAGGTGGTGTGTGGTGTGAGGTAGTGTGTGGTGTGAGGTAGTGTGTGGTGTGAGGTAGTGTGTGGTGTGAGGTGGTGTGTGGTGTGAGGTAGTGTGTGGTGTGAGGTAGTGTGTGGTGTGAGGTAGTGTGTGGTGTGAGGTGGTGTGTAGTGTGTGGTGTGAGGTGGTGTGTGGTGTGAGGTAGTGTGTGGTGTGAGGTAGTGTGTGGTGTGAGGTGGTGTGTGGTGTGAGGTAGTGTGTGGTGTGAGGTAGTGTGTGGTGTGAGGTAGTGTGTGGTGTGAGGTAGTGTGTGGTGTGAGGTAGTGTGTGGTGTGAGGTGGTGTGTGGTGTGAGGTAGTGTGTGGTGTGAGGTAGTGTGTGGTGTGAGGTAGTGTGTGGTGTGAGGTAGTGTGTGGTGTGAGGTAGTGTGTGGTGTGAGGTAGTGTGTGGTGTGAGGTAGTGTGTGGTGTGAGGTAGTGTGTGGTGTGAGGTAGTGTGTGGTGTGAGGTAGTGTGTGGTGTGAGGTAGTGTGTGGTGTGAGGTGGTGTGTGGTGTGAGGTAGTGTGTGGTGTGAGGTAGTGTGTGGTGTGAGGTAGTGTGTGGTGTGAGGTAGTGTGTGGTGTGAGGTAGTGTGTGGTGTGAGGTAGTGTGTGGTGTGAGGTAGTGTGTGGTGTGAGGTAGTGTGTGGTGTGAGGTAGTGTGTGGTGTGAGGTAGTGTGTGGTGTGAGGTAGTGTGTGGTGTGAGGTGGTGTGTGGTGTGAGGTAGTGTGTGGTGTGAGGTAGTGTGTGGTGTGAGGTAGTGTGTGGTGTGAGGTAGTGTGTGGTGTGAGGTAGTGTGTGGTGTGAGGTGGTGTGTGGTGTGAGGTAGTGTGTGGTGTGAGGTAGTGTGTGGTGTGAGGTAGTGTGTGGTGTGAGGTAGTGTGTGGTGTGAGGTAGTGTGTGGTGTGAGGTGGTGTGTGGTGTGAGGTAGTGTGTGGTGTGAGGTAGTGTGTGGTGTGAGGTGGTGTGTGGTGTGAGGTAGTGTGTGGTGTGAGGTAGTGTGTGGTGTGAGGTAGTGTGTGGTGTGAGGTGGTGTGTGGTGTGAGGTAGTGTGTGGTGTGAGGTAGTGTGTGGTGTGAGGTAGTGTGTGGTGTGAGGTAGTGTGTGGTGTGAGGTGGTGTGTGGTGTGAGGTAGTGTGTGGTGTGAGGTAGTGTGTGGTGTGAGGTAGTGTGTGGTGTGAGGTAGTGTGTGGTGTGAGGTAGTGTGTGGTGTGAGGTGGTGTGTGGTGTGAGGTAGTGTGTGGTGTGAGGTAGTGTGTGGTGTGAGGTAGTGTGTGGTGTGAGGTAGTGTGTGGTGTGAGGTAGTGTGTGGTGTGAGGTAGTGTGTGGTGTGAGGTAGTGTGTGGTGTGAGGTAGTGTGTGGTGTGAGGTAGTGTGTGGTGTGAGGTAGTGTGTGGTGTGAGGTAGTGTGTGGTGTGAGGTAGTGTGTGGTGTGAGGTAGTGTGAGGTGTGAGGTAGTGTGTGGTGTGGTGTGGTGTAGTATGTGGTGTGATATGAGGAAGTATGTGGTATGAGGTAATGTTGTGTCCTGGGAGGTGACGTGGTTTGCTTGTGAGTGGAGTGGTGTGGTGTAGTGTGGTGTAGTGTGATGGAATAAAGTGTAGTATGGTCACCATGGTATAGAAATGTGCAGTATAGTGTGTCAACATTTGGTGTAGTGTAGTATAGTATAGTGTAGTATAGTATAGTATAGTGTAGTGTAGTATATGGTAGGTATAGTGCTGTAATACAAGAGATGGTCTGTGAGTTTAATCTTAGGTCAGTGCTTACTTAACAATATTTTAAAGATGCATCGGATGTCTAAAAATACGAATGTGTGGATACGGATACAAACTTATTTTTTTTTTAATTATGTTGAGGCGGACTTTGTAAATATGCGGATAATTTGGGAATTTGTATATTTTATTAAGTACATCTCTAATGCATATGCTGTACACAAGACAGGTAGTTGATGATCGAGATAATTATAATGATAATAATAATGATAATAATAATAATAAATACAATAACAAAATAAAAATTATAATAATAATAAGAAGAATAAGAAGAATAACAAGACATCATTCGATGGCAACACAGCCCGTTAATAATAATAATAATAATAATAATAATAATAATAATAATAAGGGTTTGGATCACTACTTTGGGTACTGTTGAAATCTCCCATAAGAAAAGTGAAGGTTTGGATTACTACTGAGGCCTGTGTTGAAATCTCTTATAAAGATCAATCCTAATTTTTTTGTGACCTTGACCTTCGACCGATTTTGCCCAAAAGTTAATTATTTTGTTTTGTGATGAATATCTATCAATAGAAAAAAAATGAACATCATACGGCTAAACCTGTGGACGCTAGACCATAAACAAACACACGAACAGATAAATAAATAAATAAATAAATATCCGGCACCAAAAACAATACACCCCCTTCAGGACTAAATTCAAGGGGTCTTATGTCGTGGGGAGGGGGCTACAAATTCCTATACAACACACATATATGCTACAAGAAAAAAAATATATATCCCCAACACTAAATTCTGCATGTCTTCGCTGGCCACTATATCCTTGTCTTTATAACTATTTACTGCACACACTTGTCGCTTCTTCTCTTCTAGTGGTGGGGTACAGGGAGATGGTGTATATGGAATGGTCTGAATGAAGGTATATGTAATGTGTAGGGTATCTTGTCGGTGGAGTTTTGTAAAGAGGATACCTACCAACCTACCTAGAGCCCAACCAACTTATTTACCAACTCAACAATATATCAACCAACCGACCTACCTACCACCCAACCAACCACTCACTCAACAAACC